>CAMZMU010000037.1:67956513-68036093 GCA_947311845.1 Poa pratensis | reverse complement strand
AGACAAGTACTTTGTTTAAATTTATTCCATACGTCTTATCATTCAATAGTTTTTATATCATCTTTGTATAGACAATTTACTTCATCTTGCTTATAAAAAAACCAGCCGACTCCCCGGGAGTCGACCAGTACCGACAAAAAAAACAGAAAAGTCTATCCACACTCTAATTCATGTACGGCTTAAGAAATTTTGCTGTATGACGTCTAGGTGGCTAAGGAAAGGCAAGTACTTTGTTTAAATTTATTCCATACGTTTACCATTCAACAGTTTTTCTATCATCTTTCCTATAGACTATTTACTCCATCTTTCTTATAAAAAAAACCAGCCGACTCCCAGGAGTCGACCGGTCGACTCGCCGGGAGTCGACTCCCCGGGAGTCGATCAGTACCGACAAAAACGGTCGACTCGCAGGGAGTCGACAGGCCGACTCCCCGGGAGTCGATCAATACCGACAAAAACCTCCCACTCATTTACTCCTACGGCACCAAAAGAGCAATAAAGTAAACACGACCCGTCTCATCCAGCACGTTGTAGAGCGGTATGAGCCTCCACAGTTTAAACTTATATCCCTCCTTTATCTTCTTTCATCATCGCCTCTCTTAAGACCTAAAAACTTCCTTCACACAATTCTTCTCATCAACTTCATTAGACGGTTTATGAATAAAAACATTAATCCAATGGTTCCGTAAAGACACATCGCAAAAACTCAACATCAAAGGACACCACCACATAGGAAGGATCCAAAAAAAATCCTGAATTCAGAGTCAAGATTAATCCCAAGAAAACATGGAAAAAGCAAACAAAACCCATAAAACTGACCGCAAAACACTGCTATTAGTCAATAATAAATCATTGTATAGACCACAGTACACATATACTTTTATTCCTATGATCAGTACACATATAATTAAATTCGGCACACTAACACGACAGTTCATCACGTTTAAACTACAGCCAAACCCGGCGAAGAACGAACAATACCCAGAAGTTTCTACACTGCAACCTGCAGCTGCAAACCTCCGACCTGCAAAAAAGAGAGTAACAATCAACAAAGAAACAACAAACCGAAGAAGCAACAAATATGAAATAAAAAAAAATCGACCGCATTGTCAGCAACATAAACAAAGAATGGACAACAGAACATAAACACAGTCACAAAGAAAGACAAACAACAACTCAACCCACACAGAATAAACTGCTTCAAAAACCCCAACGAACAAACACGATTAACACAAAATTCTGGCAAACGATGCTGTGAACGCGTAAATAAACAAATACCAAAAAACAAAAGAAGTACCATCACAGGAAAGTCCAACGGGGAGTCGGCAAAAACACGGAACCAAAAAGCACAGCACAGAAATGACGGAATAATCCCGAATAAACAACGACCTGCAAGGAAAAAAAAGGAAAAGAGGTCACAAAACAACTATAAAGAGCACAAGAAACCAATCAGAAAGAACATAAAACGAAAATAGCAAGTGCTGATCTGAAAATAAAGATCAAAATCATGTGAAAACATCCAACAAAGAGAGATGGAAATATGAAAACATGAACCGGACAAAAAAATGATTCAAACCTACCATTAAATTAGGCACAGAAACAGACGACGCAGACAAAAAAAAACGCAGACCGACCATAAAAATAGTACGACAGAAAACACAATGAAAACAGAGCTTATCTCAATCGTCAAACGTGAAACCAGTTAGCCGACGACCTAGGACAAAACAAAGCAACAAACGGAAAAGAAACGTTAGAAACCCAAAGTAAACAATAACAAACCAAGACAAAGAACTCAACCCACACAGACAAACATGATCAAAACAACATCCTGGCAAGCCGATGGTGTAAACGCAAGCGTAAAGAAACAGATAGCATAACAAAAGAAGTACCATCACACGAAAATCCAACGGGGAGCCGTGATGACGTGAAAGCACACGTTCGTTGGAGACCCCAAGAGGAAGGTATGAAGCAGTGCAGCAGCAAGTTTTCCCTCAGTAAGATACCAAGGTTATCAATCCAGTAGGAGTAAGAAATCACTTCTGAAGGTTGTCAGTGGCGCGCTGACGTGGAACCTGCACACAACACAATCAAAATACTTTGCCCCAACGAAACAGTGAGGTTGTCAATCTCACCGGCTTGCTGAAAACAAAGGATTAAACGTATGGTGTGGAAATTAGTGTTTTAATTGCAGAGAATGAAAAGGAACAATGATTGCAGTTGGTTGTATTATCAGTGTAAAAGAATGGACCGGGGTCCACAGTTCACTAGTGATGTCTCTCCATAAAAGATAACTAACATGCTGGGAGAACAAATTACAGCTAAGCAATTGATAAAATATTGAGCGCATAACAATGCAATATATGACAAGATGACTACTATGATATTCAATTGGGATTTACAACATGATACATAGACCGTTATCCAACAACATCTATGAATCCACCTTCAGGTTGACATCCGTGTTCCCCGTTGGTATTAAGTTGCAAGCAACAGATTATTGCATTAAGTAAAGTGCGTAATGTAAACAATACAATTATCCTTAGACAAAGCATTGCTGTTTTACCCCTAGTGGCAACAGCACATCCACAACCTTACAAGTTGCTGTCACTCTCCCAGATTACTGGAGACTAAACCCACTATCTAGCATAAATACTCCCTCTTGGAGTTAAAAGCATCTACTTGGCCAAAGCATCTATAGTAACGGAGAGCATGCAAGATCATAAATAACATATAAGATAGATTGATAATCAACTTGACATAGTATTCAATATTCATCATCGGATCCCAGCAAACACAACATGTAGCATTACAATAATATGATCTTGATCATGATAGGCAGTGATGCATGTAAAATGCATACATGAATTTTTATTATTTACTTATATTCCAGTCATATTTGCATCACATAAGGGTTATATCACTTTTTATAATGATTTTTGGAATATTTCATGATTTTCCTATTTTTATGGAATTAACACTGCGCAGGCAGAAAACCCTATTTTCCATATTTTAATGTTTCAGGGACCCAAACGACGTCCAAATGACCTAAAATTTACGAGCATCAGTTTTTGAAAGGAACAAAGCGTGGGAGCGAAGAAGCAAACAAACGGAGGCCCGAGGGCCCAGATGAGTGGGCCCACGCAGCCAGGTACATGGGCGCGTGGGACCCCCCCTTTTGGTCCTCGGAGCTCCGCTGTAACAGCCCGAAATTGGTGAACCTAAAAGTGTGATTAAAATTTTCGCTTTTCATTTTCTTGTGAATCATGGCATCCAAATTAAATTGCTAAGCTTGAAACAATTACTTTGGCACAAATTAAAACGAACGACAAAAATGGCTTCAAATCATTTTAAATGTGTTGGGAAAGTTTGTGACCAATAAAACTTACTTGGAGCTCTTATATTTGTCCAGGAAGTTCCAAAGGTTCCAAAGATAATTTTTGCAAACTATTTTGATTTGTAAAATAAAATAATGGAGAGAAACTCAAAATTGCCTGTGAGCACATCCTATTTTATTTTCCTACCAAATGAGTTTCAAATAATCTGGAAAAATTAGGGGAGCTTCATATTAATAAGGGGAGCCTCCCCAAATTTTGTCATAATTTTTGAAGTTGATTTAGTGCCCTAACAAAATCCCCAAAGCCATTTTTAAAAAGGAAACTGAAAGGGACCAGTTTGTGATGGAAACAAAATGGCCAGGGGGCTTTTCGTAAAAGTCTTCTTCTTCCTCCCCTGTAGCGACCGCGCGCAACCGCGCGAGCTGCTCAGCGCCGCACCACCGTCTCCACGCGCCGGGGCCCCCTCTCTGCCTCCACCTGCGAGGAAGGAGAGAGAGCGCCACGAGGTTCACCTGCCCACCACTCCCCAGATATTTTTCCCCCTCTCCCTCTCTCCCCATTTCCTCCGCTCGGCCGCACCGCCGCCGCCATTGCCGAGCACGGCGCCGTCGACTGAGCCCGCCCCAACGAATCGCGCAGGCCCACGAGGTCCGCCTCGCCGTGCTGCTCCTCCACGCGGAAGGAATCGTGCCGGAACGCAGAGAATCGACGCCGCCATCCCCGTCTTCCCCGCGGCCGTCCGAGCACCGCCGAGCTTCGTCGCCGCCGCTCCGGTCCACCTCCGACCACGCCGTCTTCCCCTACGAGCTCAGGGTGAGCTGCGGTCCGCCTGGACACCCCCCATCCTCTCCCTCTCGTTCCTGCTCTTCGTGTCGCCGTAGCCGTGGAGAACCGCCGCCGCAGTCGCCGTTCCGTGCCACGATCGGATATTCCGATTTAGGTAGAATCGGACTTTCCGGGTAACGTCAGCACGCACAAATGCACTTCGTCAGTCCATCGGATAATCCGAGACTTGTAAAAACCGATTTTCCAAAGTTCTTCAGTACCCTCGACTTTGATCAGTCGGATAATCCGAATTCTAATTTATCGGATAATCCGATTTTGATCAATACTTAATAAACTTCCTATTTCATCTTTTTCCAAGTCTGGATAACTAGTTTAATTGTTGTTTAACATAATTTATCAAAAGGACAGATTTTAAAAAGGGAAGTATAAAATGCAATAACTCCTTTCGGCTATCAGAAAATTGTGTTTGCTATACCAAAATGTCCGGGAAATTGTGAACTAGCCTTTAAAATAAATCTCATGCATATTTGAGCACCACTAAAGAATTGCACTTGTTACAAGTTAGTAGAATCATTAAGTTAAATGGGGTGTGTTCCTATCCGGTTGAAGTAATTATTCTCGCACCCCATTTAATTTGTCAGATAGCGTATAATAAGTCGGTGCATTCACAAGTCATGCCATCATGTGTTTGCGCATTGCACCGGTGTATCCGTGGTTTTGATTGTTCCTCTCTGGTATTGTTTGTGCATCGGTAGATCAAGGAGTGGAAGTGCCACCCCCGTATCGTGACGATCCCTATTACAGCCGTATCAACAAGGCAAGCGTAATCCCCCCTCTGAGCATATCTTATCCTATGTTTCCGCAAATATTTTCTCCACTATAATATTGCATGCGGTTCCAAATGTCAATTTTATTGGATTAGAGTATCCTATAGTTGCATTAAGTTTCCGATGCCATTCTTTGTTTCCCTCCTAATATCCATAGGTTTGTACTGTTGGCCAGATACTTAACTATGCTATGTTGATGCTTAGCCATGCTTAGTTAAATGTTTTCGTCCGATGTATGTATCATGTGGGAACAGATGTTGAGATGTTCGGATGATGGTGGAGAAATTGTGGTGACAGGTAATAAAAATGCTTAAAGTTGGGGATGAGAGGCCACTGTGGTTGTGGTGCTTTGTTTGTTCTCGCCGCCTAGGTGCGAGTTCTTTACCTCTTGAACCAAGACTGAGCGTGCAACCATGCGTGAGGCCTATGCATTCGCAGTGCAGGAACCCTTATTCGACTAAATAACTTGTGAGGGGCTAGCCAGGGTCCTCTAGTTCGAGCTTCCATTTGCGCGTGCGTAAGATGGTGGTTGAGAATGGGATGAGGATTGTAGTGTTAGGAAAATAAGTGGCCGTGGGGCAGGGTGTTGGAGGCACGGAACCTGTCCTACCGCCACTGATGATCCTGGAGAGTCTCGAGCAAGGGAGAAATCGTCACCGCTCCCACCCAGCCGGCTTTCCATGGAAGAGAGCTAATTGTACAGCCAATGGGCCGGACGGTACGCGTGGCAAACATTGTACACCCCTGCAGGGTTAAATCTTTTCGAAAAGCCGTGTCCACGGTTACGGACGACTTGGGAAAGGACGATAAGATCATAGAATAACTTGAACGGAATGATTAAAAACTGAGTACTAAAGGTACTACTCAAGAATGCAAGGTTAGCTTCCTCGAGGGTGATTCGGGGAGGTGCCTTTGTAGAACAGGTACAGTGATGGTGGTTGATGATGAGAAAGGTGATCAAGAGAAAAGAGTTACTTCTTACCTCTTTTAAAATTACTCGATTAGTCGATGCCATGGAGTTATGTTTTCATAAATAAAATCAGCTTTATGCAGAACAGACATAAAACCTTGAGAGCCTCATCGAGCTAAAGCTCTATATTATAATCTTGCGAGTTCGTCGAACTCAACGTCGTTTGTTTTGTTTCAGAGGAGGACTTCACCGACCTCGAAGGTGGGTTCTTTGTGGACGTCGACGAGTAGTCTGGGGTTCCCAGGTGGCAGCTTGGGACATCTCGGAGCAGCTGGCGCTTGAATGTTTATCTGTAGGCCTCTTAGGCCATAATTTGGATCTTGTTGGTAGAACAACTTAATTCGCTTCTGCGTTGTAATGTTGGGTCTGTGACCTCTGGTTGTAATTTGCTATCTTTCTCTATTATAAGAGTTGAACTATAATGCTTTGTGTCGTAGAGTCTGTGATGTGCCAGTTGTTCCACAAGTCTTGATCTCTCTATTATGCATTGATAGTTGTGCCTGTGTTAAGGCATCAATCGGGGTGTTGCGTTGCCGATGATCAATTCCGAGCAACGCCTGCCAAAGGTTTTGGCCGGGGATTGGTAAACCCGTAACCTCCGGTTGTATCGCTTAACCGTTGACACACAGCATCACTGTATAGCAGTCGGGTCAGGGCGCCACATCCGCTGCGTCGATCTTTCCTCCACCGACTCCGTTTTGACCTAAAACCGCCTATAAAAATAGTCCCCCGACGTTCTCTGGAGAGAGCGCCGCAGAAACACAGAAACCACGAAACAGAGACCTGGAGTTGCAGATTGGAGGGGGAAAACTCCGGCGGGGCGCTGCCGGTGTGGTCTCCATCTTCTCCAACGACTTCTCCACCGTCTCCATGATGAAGAGGAGTAGTCCACCTCTGGACTATGGGTTTGTGGAAGTAACTTATGTATCTCTCTCTCTTGAGCTTCACTAATTAGTACCGTATGAGCTGCTGAACATGATTACGGTCATCTATGTAATACCTTTGTGGTGGATCTTTTTATGAGTTAATATATGTTTGAGATTGCAATGGTTTTGTTTCAGTTATGAAAGTAGATGCATATTATGTACCCCGTTCTTATTTACTTGTCATGATCAAGCATGTTTATGAGAGCGTGTGAGGGGGAACGTGTGCATTAGTTGGAGTAACGGGGGGTGGCTAGTGCAAGTGAACGTGAGAGAAAGTTCTGCGATCCACTTGGGTGTTTTACCTTACTTTGTTGCCTCACTAGGGATAAAAAGAAATACCATGCTACCGGAGATGTGGGTGTGACCATTGCCACTTCCTCCATGACTAGATCTAGCATGTTCTTATTTTAACTTCATGTCATGATACTTATTGCTATACTCTGAGTTATCTTAATTACTGAGGTGTTATGATTTTGTTCGTATCTTGGTGGAGTATAAGTGAGACTAATATAAACTAAAAGGTCTCTATGGTAGGACGTGATGCCCATAAATTATAACTTGTCATTAAACTGTTGTGTTACAATCTCATATGTCAACTCTAGTGTTCCATTGTCTACCACTTTATTAAAGAGAGATGCATTTGTGAAACCATGAACCCCGGTCCATTTTAATCATAAGAAACACCTTTCCAACCAATTTTACCACTTTTCATTTTCTGCCATTTAAAAATCCGAAAATACAAAAACACTTTTACATCTTGCATTCATCATATAAAACCCAAAAATATCATTTATCATTGCTACCACCATCCTTGCATATTTATTTACCACCATTGCATATTTATTTCTTGTTTGCATTGAATATTATCTTGATATCATTCTCACACCTTGTGCTTGACAACCACTAGGTGAGGTTGAGGACCAAAATTTACTTTGTTTTGTAGGTAACCAAAAGAAGGATAGGAAAGATAAATCTTCACTACTGATTCTCTGAGAGTTCGATATTAAACCCTCGAGTCACCCCTCGTGGGGAAAACACGTCTTCCACTTACTACACACTCTGCACTTGGAGTCTCAACCTAACCCATTACTTTTCACGCAGGTAACTACGTGAAAGGCCATCAGGCAGCTCACAAGATCTAAACATGATAGCACAAGGAGGAGAGACAACCATCTAGCTACTGCTATGGAACCGTAATCCAAGGATGAACTACTCACGCATCACTCCGGAGGCAGGCATGGCGATGTAGAGCCCTCCGGTGATGATTCCCCTCTCCGGCAGGGTGTCGGGAAGAGCTTCTGAACCCTCCCGAGCTAGGGTTGACGACGGCGGCGTCTCTGGAACTTTTCGTGGATAATGGCTCGGGTATTTAGGGTTTTCGCGTCGGGGGGATTATATAGGCGAAAGGGCGGCGGCTGGAGGCACCCGAGGGGGCCACACCACCCCACGGCGCGGCAGGAGGTGGGCCCGCGCCGCTGATTGCGTGGATCACACGTTCGCTGGGAGACCCCAAGAGGAAGGTATGATGCAGTATAGAAGCAGTTTTCCCTCAGTATGAAACCAAGGTTTAATCGAACCAGTAGGAGCAAGAAATCTTCGAAGGTTGTTGGTGGCGGAATATGGCACGCGCACACCAGGGAATCCGGCGCCAACGTGGAATCTGCACACAACACAATCAAACTACTTTGCCCCAACGAAACAGTGAGGTTGTCAATCTCACCGGCTTGCTGAAAACAAAGGATTAAACGTATGGTGTGGAAAACAGTAGTAAATTGCAGAGAATGAAAAGGAACAGTGTTTGCAGTTGGTTGTATTATCAGTGTAAAAGAATGGACCGGGGTCCACAGTTCACTAGTGGTGTCTCTCCATAAAAGATAACTAACATGCTGGGTGAACAAATTACAGCTGGGCAATTGACAAAATATTGAGCGCATACAATGCATATATATGACATGATGATTACTATGATATTCATGTGGGCATTACGACAAAATACATAGACCGTTATCCAACAGTCTATGACTAATAATCCACCGCCAGGTTGTCATACCGAGTTCCCCGTTGGTATTAAGTTGCAAGCAACGGATAATTGCATTAAGTAATGTGCGTAATGTAAACAAATGCATTAGACCTAACGGCGTACCCTTAAGCTAAGCATCGGTTATTTTATCCCTAGTGGCAACAGCACATCCACAATCTTAGAAGTTATTGTCACTCTCCCAGATTACCGGAGGCATGAACCCACTATCTAGCATAAATACTCACTCTTGGAGTTACAAGCATCTACTTGGCCAAAGCATCTACTAGTAACGGAAAGCATGCAAGATCATAAATAACATATAAGATAGATTGATAATCAACTTGACATAGTATTCAATATTCATCGGATCCCAGCAAACACAACATGTAGCATTACAATAAGATGATCTTGATCATGATAGGCAGCTCACAAGATCTAAACATGATAGCATAAAGTGGAGAGACAACCATCTAGCTACTGCCATGGACCCGTAGTCCAAGGATGAACTACTCACGCATCACTCCGGAGGCAGGCATGGTGATGTAGAGCCCTCCGGTGATGATTCCCCTCTCCGGCAGGGTGCCGGGAAGAGCTTCTGAACCCTCCCGAGCTAGGGTTGACGGCGGCGGCGTCTCTGGAACTTTTCGTGGATAATGGCTCGGGTATTTAGGGTTTTCGCGTCGGGAGGAATAAATAGGCGAAAGGGCGGCGGCTGCGGAGCCACGAGGGCCCCCACCACCCCACGGCGCGGCAGGGGGGCCGCGCGGCCCCATGGTGTGGGCGCCACGTGGCTCCCCTCCGTGTCTCCTCTGGACTCCGTCTTCGTGTTGGAAAAATAGGAGGTTCTGTCCAAGTTTCGTCCAATTCCGAGAATATTTCCAGACTAGCTTTTCTGGAATACAAAAACAGCAGAAAACAGGAACTGGCACTGTGGCATCTTGTTAATAGGTTAGTCCCAGAAAATGCATAAAAATGCTATGAAGTGTATATAAAACATGTAACAATTGGTATAATATCAACATGGAACATCAGAAATTATAGATACGTTTGAGACGTATCAAGCATCCCCAAGCTTAGTTCTACTCGTCCTCGAGTAGGTAAAACGATAAAAACAAAATAATTTCTGAGGTGACATGCTACAATCATAATCTTGATCAAATAATACTGTAAAGCACATGTTATGAATGAAGTGATCCAGGTCAATGGTCTATAGTTTGCTAGCAAGTAGATAATGAGCAAACAACTGAATCATATAAGCAAAAACTTTTCATGAATAGTACTTTCGAGACAAGCATCAAAGAGTTTTGCATAAGAGTTAACTCATAAAGCAATAGATTCTAAGTAAAAGGTGTTTAACCAACACAAAGGAAGATTTAAGTTTCAGCAATTGCTTTCAACTTTCAACATATATATCTCATGGATATTTGTCAACACAAAGCATATAATAAGTGCAATATATGACATATAAAAATTGTTGCACCAAAGTTGACACTAGTGTTTGCTTCTGATAGAAAGAAGTAGGTAAACTGACTCAACATAAAAGTAAAAGAAAGGCCCTTCGCAGAGGGAAGCAGGGATTAAATCATGTGCTAGAGCTTTTTAAGTTTTTGAAATCATATAGAGAGTAAAAATAAGTTTTGAGAGGTGTTTGTTAATTGTCAACGAATCAGAAAATGGAAAGTACAATATGACCCCTGCCAACCAGACTTTTAAGAGCGGCTCCCATGAAGGACGTTATTTCTACCAGCAAGGCAGATCATCCCTCTTTCTCTTTTGTTTACACATGCAGATATTTCACTGTTTGTCATTGCTTGTCTGATAAATCAGGGCAAAAATGTGAAGAGAATTAAGCGGTTAAAGTTGTAATTAATTGGGACTGGGCACCCCATTTGCCAGCTCTTTTTGCAAAATTAATGGATAAGCGGATGTATATGCCACTAGTCCGGTGGTAAAGTCTGTTTGACAGGTGACATAAAGACATCCACCCCGTCCTCATGAGCTTGGTAAACATTGACACAAAAAGGAATAATAATTTTTTTAATAGTTTAAAGGTAGCACATGAAAAATTTACTTGGAGTGGCAAGGAAATACCACATATAGGTAGTTATGGTGGACACAAATGGCATGGATTTTGGCTCAAGGTTTTGGATGCACGAGAAGCATTCCCTCTCAGTACAGATTTATGCTAGCAAGGTTATTTGAAGCAAACACAGGATATCAACCGGTACAACAAGACTCATATGAAAACATATTGCAAGCATTATAAGACTCTATACTGTCTTCCTTGTTAACCAAACCCTTTTACTAGAAAATATCTAGACCTTAGAGATACCAATCATGCAAACCAAATTTCAACGAGCTTTACGGTATTTCTCCACTAATAGGTTTTAACCACATGATACAAAAGCTTAAACATGAACTACTTGATAACTCAAAACAATTGACAAGTATCAAATTATCCAAGACAGTGATCTACAAGAATATGTAAGCCTTTTTCATTATACCATCTACCACATGCAGCATTTTCTGTTCCAACCAAACACCAATCAACTTATTTCAACACAAACTCTCAAATAATTATCAATGAAACAAAAGAGTACTTTATCTAAAAGAACTAACAGCTCTGAACAAGAGATGCATGAAAAACAGGAGCTAAAAGCATAGCAGTAGCTAAACAAGAATACTCAACAAGTATAAGTGAAGAATAGGAGTATTCACATGAAAAAGTGGAGCGTGTCTCTCTCCCAAACAAGATTGCTAGGATCCAACAAGTTGACTAAAAAAAAAATAAAACGCGAAAATAAAAGCACACAGACGCTCCAAGTAAAGCACATATGATGTGAAAGAATTAAAATATAGTTTCACTAGAGATGACCTGATAAGTTGCTGATGAAGAAGGGGATGCCTTGGGCATCCCAAGCAGAGACGCTTGAGTCTTCTTGAAATATGCTGGGGTGATCCATGGGAGCATCCCCAAGCTTAAGCTCTTCACTCTTCTTGATCACATTATATCATCCTCCTCTCTTGACCCTTGAAAACTTCCGCCACACCAAACTCAGAATAATTCTCATTAGAGGGTTAGTGCACAATCAAAAACTCACATGTTCTATAAGGACACAAACATGACAATTACTTTTTAAACATTAGCTACTGCCACTGATGTTATGTGAAGCTCTTCACCAAAAAAAGAATTCCACTCAACACTAGTAAAAGAGAGAATGCAAAATAAAAGGCAGAATCTGTCTAAAACAGAACAGTCCGTAAAGACAAATTTTTCGAGGCACTTACGTTGCTCAAATCGAAAAACTCAAAACTAATTAAAGATGCGTACATATCTGAGGATCACGCACAAAAAATTCAAATTTAAATAATTTTTCTGTGATTTTACAGAAGCAATACGGTGAACAGCAGAAATCTGTTCCTGCGCAGAAATCCAAATCTAGCATCATCTTCCTATTAGAGGCCTTACTTGGCACAAAAATGCAAGAAAATAAAGATACAAAGGCATTGCTACAGAAGTAAGCAGCACCTTGACTCAAAAAAAAAGGAAAATTGCAGAAATAAAACCATGGGTTGTCTCCCATAAGCACTTTTCTTTAACGCCTTTCAGTTAGGCGCAGAAAGCAAGAATCAAGTGTTTCCAAGTGTAGCAAGGTCTAAATCATCAAAAGCTTCATCAAGAGCATGGCTTGTCACAATAGGATTTTTCGGTTCGTGTAATTCTTGGGAAGAAAACTTAAATAGTCCATGACTTGATTCACCCTTAAATTCTCTAAACACTTTATCAGTTTTAAACACATTAGGGGGCTTCGGTTTAGGCACCTAGGGAACATACATACATTTTTGCTCTTTCCCCACAAAAGCCTTTTGCTTTTTAGTTTTAATAGAAGTAAAAGTAGAACTTAATGTATCAATAGCCTCCTCCAATTCACCAATTCTAAGATTCTGATTATCATGAATAGTACTAGCTTCTAAAACAGCAACTCTTTTACTAATGTTTGCTAGTGATTCATCAGTTTTGCTAGCACTACCAAAGAAATTTGGCAAATTTTTCTCCATAGATTCCAACTTCTTTATAACATCTCCCAAGGTAATCTCATTTTTAGTGTCACTAACAGGTGGTGTTCCTACCAAACTCTCAATAATATTACTAGCTTCCAACGTAGGAGTACCGAGAAAGTTACCTCCTGTCAAAGTATCCAAGACATACTATACCAACTAGTAATGCCAACATAAAAATTCCTAAATAGGATCATGGTGGAATATTTCTTAGTGCACCTACGATGAGCATCATTGATTCTATACCAAGCATCTTTCAAACTTTCTCCACCTTGTTGCTTAAAGGAACGAACCTCAACTTCAGGAACCGAAACATAATGAGCAGAGCCAGACATGATTGCTAGAAAATAAACTAGATGCAAGTAACTAATTTTTTTTGTGTTTTTGATAAACGAAGCAAACAAGACAAGATAAAAATAAACTAAGCAAGACAATAACAAAGTAAAGAGATTGGAAGCGAGAGACTCCCCTTGCAGAAATCCTCTTACTCCCGGCAACGGCGCCAGAAAATATTGCTTGATGACGTGAAAGCACGTTCGTTGGGAGACCCCAAGAGGAAGGTATGAAGCAGTGCAGCAGCAAGTTTTCCCTCAGTAAGATACCAAGGTTATCAATCCAGTAGGAGTAAGAAATCACTTCTGAAGGTTGTCAGTGGCGCGCTGACGTGGAACCTGCACACAACACAATCAAACTGCTTTGCCCCAACGAAACAGTGAGGTTGTCAATCTCACCGGCTTGCTGAAAACAAAGGATTAAACGTATGGTGTGGAAAGTAGTGTTTAATTGCAGAGAATGAAAAGGAACAATGATTGCAGTTGGTTGTATTATCAGTGTAAAAGAATGGACGGGGTCTACAGTTCACTAGTGGTGTCTCTCCATAAAAGATAACTAACATGCTGGGTGAACAAATTACAGCTGGGCAATTGATAAAATATTGAGCGCATAACAATGCATATATATGACAAGATGACTACTATGATATTCAATTGGGCATTACAACATGATACATAGACCGTTATCCAACAGCATCTATGACTAATAATCCACCTTCAGGTTGACATCCGTGTTCCCCGTTGGTATTAAGTTGCAAGCAATAGATTATCGCATTAAGTAAAGTGCGTAATGTAAACAATACAATTATCCTTAGACAAAGCATTGCTGTTTTACCCCTAGTGGCAACAGCACATCCACAACCTTAGAAGTTGCTGTCACTCTCCCAGATTACTGGAGACTGAACCACTATCTAGCATAAATACTCCCTCTTGGAGTTAAAAGCATCTACTTGGCCAAAGCATCTACTAGTAATGGAGAGCATGCAAGATCATAAATAACATATAAATAGATTGATAATCAACTTGACATAGTATTCAATATTCATCGGATCACAGCAAACACAACATGTAGCATTACAATAATATGATCTTGATCATGATAGGCAGCTCACAAGATCTAAACATGATAGCACAAGGAGGAGAGACAACCATCTAGCTACTGCTATGGACCCGTAGTCCAAGGATGAACTACTCACGCATCACTCCGGAGGCAGGCATGGCGATGTAGAGTCCTCCGGTGATGATTCCCCTCTCCGGCAGGGTGCCGGGAAGAGCTTCTGAACCCTCCCGAGCTAGGGTTGACGACGGCGGCGTCTCTGGAACTTTTCGTGGATAATGGCTCGGGTATTTAGGGTTTTCGCGTCGGGGGATTATATAGGCGAAAGGGCGGTGGCTGGAGGCACCCGAGGGGGCCACACCACCCCACGGCGCGGCAGGAGGTGGGCCCGCGCCGCCCCATGGTGTGGCTGCCTCCTAGGTCGTCTCCGTCCCTCCTTTGGACTCCGTGTACGTGTTGGAAAAATAGGAGGTCCTGTCCAAGTTTCGTCCAATTCCGAGAATATTTCAGAACAGCTTTTCTGGAATACAAAAACAGCAGAAAACAGGAACTGGCACTGTGGCATCTTGTTAATAGGTTAGTCCCAGAAAATTCATAAAAATGCTATGAAGTGTATATAAAACATGTAGCAATTGGTATAATATAAACATGGAACATCAGAAATTATAGATACGTTTGAGACGTATCAAGCCGGCAGCAAACACCAACCAGAAAACAGAGGACAGAAATGGCGGAATAAGCCCAAGTAAACAACGACCTGCAAAGAACAAAAAAGGCAAAAGAGGTCAGAAAACATATGCGAAGAACCCAATAAACCAATCAACAAAAACATAAAACGAAAATATCAAGTGCCCATCCGAAAATAAAATCAAATCATGGGGAAACATCCAACAAACAGAGATGGAAATACGAAATAACGAACCGAGCAACAAATGATTAAAACCTGCCATTGAATTAGCCACACAAACAAACGAAGATAGCACGCAACAAACAAACAACAACACAAAGATCGACCATAAGAACTATACGACAGAAAACACAATGAAAACAAAGCTTACCTCAACCGGACGAACGTGAAACCAGTTAGCAGACGAGCTACGACAAAACAAAGCATCAAACAGAAATCAAATGTTAGAAACCCAGGAAAAAAAAAAGAAAACAAACCGCTTACGCAACAAATAACCAACAAACACGAATCCAGCACACGGTCAACGACATAAACAGAGAACGAGCAAAAACAGAGAGAGGAAGACACGGTAAGAAAATCCAACCTGATCTCAACAGGAACAAACGTGACCGGAAGAACAGCTAACGGATTCCATGGAAACACGGCGGACCTCGCTGACACCACGACGGAGCAAGAACAGAGAGGAAGAAGAAAAGGGGGAAATGAGAGCTGCAGTACCCATCCGATCCAAAAAAACCCTATATACCCCGTTCCCTGTACACTGTATTTATGTCGGCAACCACTTGCAAATAACGGCGAAAACGGCTACCACTTGCAACGCCGCCACCGTGCCGCAAAAACAGGCCTTCTGACTACCACCACAGTGCAACGTACCCGCCAACGAATGAAGGCATGCCAGCTCGGACGGAGAAATCGGGCCCGAATTCTCCCTGACACCACGAATAGTGCAACGCACGCGAAATACCCACCGTGCCCCGACGTACTGTAGAAAATACGCAGCGAGCACCCACGCACGGGAGAGAATGGCGATGCAAACGTTCACGGCAACCGACATGTGGGCCGCGGACCGGATGGAGCCCATCGTCAGCGAGAGAGGGGGGAGGAAGCACGTACGAAGAAACCTATCCGAGAGGGGCACGGCTAAAACCCACTACGGTAAATGAAAAAATCAGCCAATGGGAGCACCGCAAAGCGAATCTGCACCACGCAGGGCCGTCCGCCACACCGATTAAACGCGCAGCGTGAGGCTGACTGGCGGGCCCTCGGGCTACAGCGGCGATCCACGTAGGATGTCAGCGAGAGTGGGTGCAATAAGGTTGGTACGGTTAGCGACTTTGAAAATCCCTATTCATCCCGACTCCAGGAGCCGACAGCGATCGGATGGAGCGGAGGCACGTTGCGGGGAGGATCGGACGGCCAGAAAGGCCAAATCGCTGAGGAGCCTCCAATGGGTCTCACCGTTTATATCTTTAGATTTTTCATGAAATAAGGCCAAACTCTTCTAGAGTAATCATCAATAATGGTAAGCATATAACGAGCACCACCATAAGAGGGCTTACGAGACGGGCCCCAAACATCAGCATGTACATAATCAAGTGTACCTTTGGTGGTGTGGACGGAAGCATTAAACTTAACTCTTGTGTGCTTACCGAAAATGCAATGTTCACAGAATTGCATCTTTCCCAAACTGCAGCCTTGCAGTAACTCTCTCTTGATCAATTCTGCCATACCAAGTTCACTCATATGTCCAAGACGCTTATGCCAAAGGTTAGTTTTACTAGCGTCATCATGAGAAACAACAGCAACAGTACCAGATAATGTGCTACCTCTAAGAACATATAACTTAGCAGAATTCATATCACCAACCGTAACAATGAGAGAACCTTTTGATACCTTCAGGAGCTTATTCCCGTCGGTGTACTTGTACCCGTCACAATCAAGGGTACTGAGCGAGATCAAATTTCTCGCCATGGTTGGTATGTGTTTCACTCCCGTCAGCGTGCATGTCATACCATCATGCGTCTTGATCTGAACTGAACCGACGCCAGCAATGTGACATTGTTGGTCATTACCCACACGCACGAAATCTCCGGTCTGCACTAACTCATAAGAACTGAACCAATCTTTGTTACAGCAAATATGAAACGAACATGCAGTATCAAGAATCCATTCATCATGACGAGAAACACATGCAGCAAATACAGCTAGGCATTCGCCATCAGAACTACCTTCAACAACAGAAGCCTCACCGGTATCATTACCTTCATCTTTATTTTTTGGTTGGTAAGTACCTTTTATTTTCTCCTTGTTCTGCAATTTCCAACAGTCATCAGTGACATGATTAGATTTCTTACAATACCTGCAGAACTTGTCACGTCATTTAGACTTTGAGCGACCTCTGTCACCCTTGCTCTTATCTCTGTTGTTGTTGTGGTAGTGGTTATCTCGCTGCTCATGCCTCCCTTGGAGGACGATGACTCTTCTTTCTGTACCATACCTTTCATCTTTTCCCTTGTCAAGAGGATCTCATATACTTCGGCAGTGGTTAGTTCAGTACGACTCAAAAGTATGGTATCACGGAAATTGGTAAAAGAATATGGTAGCGAGACCAGAAGTAAAAGTGCTAGATCTTCATCATCATATTTTACCTCCATCGACACTAGGTCGGAAAATCTCTTTGAAGATCGATATGTGGTTCATCACGGAACCACCTTCTTGCAGTTTGTGCGAGAAGAACTTCATCTTTACGTGCATCTTGCTTGTCAAATCCTTTGACATGCAGATTGACTCCAACTTGGCCCACATGGCCGCTACGGTTTTCTCCTGGAGTAATTCTTGCAGAATATCATTAGATAGATGAAGTTGAATAACAGACAAAGCCTTAAGGTCTTTCCGTTTCTCAGCTTCGCTCCATGTCGCTTGCGCCGTGTCGCCGAATTTATCCAGCGCCTCGTCAAGATCATTGGACTGTGCGAGCATCGCACGCATCTTGACCTGCCACAACGAAAATCTCGCCTTGTAGTCCAACGCTGGTAGATCAAACTTCATCGATGTCATCGCGAAACCCAAATGTGAAAACAGATCTGAAACAGGGCTCTGATACCACTTGTTATAAAACGATAGCAAGAAAACGATGAAGTAGCGGGAAGATAAACCAACGGGGACACGAGATTTTAACGTGGAAAACCCCTCGAACAATGGAGTAGAAAAAACCACTGGCGCCAGCCAACAATACTTCACTATATCGGGTGAGGTTACAAACGCCGTGGGTTTACAATGTATGGCTTACCCCAAACGGCGGCTTACAAGATGTATTTATAGTGGTGCAAAACTCTAAGTTGGCTGCAGTCCAACTTGGTTACGATCCAACAAAACAAACCAGGTGTGTAACCCTTCAAAGGCTTGGATCGATCCACTCTTGGGATTCGGTGCGCAGCCCTTGGTGTGGCCCTCCCTGTGGCCATCCATGTCCCGATCGATCCACTCATGGGATCCAATGTAATGACTCCTGGTGTGGCCCTCTATGTGGCCTAGAATTTGGAACACAATAAAACAACAGAGAGAAACTTCAGGGGGCGGCACCTATGGATTCGGCAGTCGTTACCTAGGGTTAGCTGTGATCTCTGAGCCTATAAAAGAGAGACGTTCCAGCTAGATTCAAAGCACAGAAACACACCTGAGTTCTTGCCTAGTTCGTCACACACAAGCAGATCCATCCTTCCTCGTGGTGCAACGGGGAGGGGAGAGCAGTGTCTGCGAACCATCACCGGCGAGAAGGCCTGCACGGGTGCCGGGTGATAAAGTTTCTGGGAAAGTGCACTCGCACGCTGCTCGCTTTCTTCCATTCTATCTAGTCTTCAAACTGCATCGACTCTGCTTCATCTTCAGTTTTATCCGACCTGCACCAACAAAGTTCAGTCTAAGGTAATTTCTTTATCCCACAACTATGAGTTTGCATAATCTGGGCAATGATTTTGGTGTTGGAAGTATTAGATTGTGGACTAGTTTTACTAGTCAGTTTACCTTTGAATAATTCCGCACTAATTTTCCTGTACTCTAGTTGGTCTGAATTTGTTGTCATCTGGTTGTCAGTAAACTGTATGTTCAGTTTAGTAATTAAGCCTTGCACTGTTTTATTTCCAACAGGAGCTGGATCAGGAGAACAGCGGCGGCCATGGAGGCGCAGCAAGGGACACTTGGCGTGGGGTCGGAGGAGCCTACTGGCCGGAGTTGCAGAGGACGGTGGTGGAGTCCTCTCGGCGGCGCTGGGTCGAGCAGACGGAGGTCGTGGTCGGCGGCGCTGGGGCTGCAGGTAGGCAGCACTGCCCCCACGGGGCTGGGGCTCTCTCGGCGGCTGCAGGGACGGCTGCTGGCGGCCATGGCGCACAGAAGGCGGCACGGCCGCATGTGGGGGAGAAACAGCCGCGGCGCTGGAGGACTACGCGCTATCTGTTCATCTATTTAGCAACTAATTCGCTATTAGATGGTAAATTAACGCTTAAACACGCAAACAGGGCTTATGATCAAGAGGCAAATCAACAAGGGGGCTTATAAGTGAGGCAGACCAAGAAAGGGGCATATGAGCAAAGGCAGACGAACTTCTGCTGCAGGAGTGCCAGGGCATGGTGGTGCTCATGGAGCAGGCCGGCCGGTGGCTCGCCGCCGGTCCCCGTCTTTCGACCCGCTGACCAACGTGTACCGCGAGGGAAATAGTAAACTTGTATTGTGTGATCTGAAAAGATGTGGTCATGCTGTAGTCTTGTGATTGAATATTCATCCTGAGTTAAATACTGTTGTTCAGATCTTGGATGGCTGATACTGTTTTAAAGAGTATACTGCTCTCACATGGACAGTCTGGAGTTATGTTTACAAACAAATTGATGATCCAAAAGGCAGTATAAAACGCAACAGAAGTTGAGGTTCATTGTCCAGGAATAAGTCGAATGGATACAGCAGTGGCTCAGCTTCATAGATCATAGTATTCCCGTGACACGATGAGGACTCCCAATTAGGCATGAATTACATGAATGCATTTGTTATCTCCAAGTATGATGAGTTGCTTGCATAGGGAAAACATATACCGGAAGTCAAATGCCTAATGAGACCAGGCAACATGTAATCCCCAATGAAATCTTCCTTTGATAGATCATATTTTCAACTAAAGTTGTGTGCACGAATCAGTGCAGAGGCCGGGGATACACTCTTTTCTGGAAAAAAAAATCAACTAAAAAATGTATCATTTAGCTATGATCCTCAACAACTATGTTTTGAGGTAGGAATTGACTTAAAACAAAAGAGTGGACAAACATTAATACATGTTTGGTTTATGAATAGAGACTTGCAAAAAAGTCTCAAGTTAAATGCTCAAATGCTACCTTGCTTCGAAATTTCTATATTGTCGTGTCAATTTTCTTTAATTTTACGCTAGAGACGTTGATCTGAATTTCTTTGGAGCTGGCCGATTAAGGGATATCGACACCACTCAAAGTTTGGTTGGTTCTCCTCTATTAATACAAGCAAAAAGTAAGCTTTGAGATAATGTTCTAGAAAAAGCTATGAGAAATCTTGTTGAGATTTTTCTTGTTGAGATTTTATAGGCAATGACATGTTTGATTCGTATAAAAGAAATTACATGAAAGGATTTTTTAATTAATTGATACCATCACCTTGGCTTTGGATAAAATCAGCATTATTGAAAGAACGCTAGTAGTACAGACCAATCCACTAAATCGGCCCATAAGAGGATCTCCAAAATAGCAAAAGCAATTAATAATATGGGTTCAATTTTGGAGACATATAATAGGAATTTACGTAAAGGAGGCGTAGCTGCTCATGATAATATGGATAAGACTTATATGGTTAACTCAGTTTTTTTGAATCCTCTTACATATGCTTACCAACTATATATATTAAGATAACACAAAATGAGGATTTTAAACTGATTGCTACTAATGATGCTTTATCGAATAATGCTCTCACAATTAATTAGTTTCACAGTGGACTCTTCATAGCACCATCCATGGTGAACATCGATAAAACTTGACAAAATATGAAAGCCTAGCAATAGTTCTATAAAGAAAGCGATTACGGAGGCAACCCTGGTATATGCTATTTTACATTTGTTTTTATTCTCCTTGCTTGAATTATTATTATTTTGCTTTATTTTAATAAGGTGCCAAGAATTATCTTTGGATAAACTTGATGTCCTGCACATTTTCCTACACCTTACTAGATTCACGGAAAATCTAAGAGTATTCCAAAATATGCAGTAACTGGTCCTTTGTGTGCTTGAATTTTTCGTAATTTTTCATGGAGATCAACTCCTCAGAAAAAACTCTTTCTCTAATTTCATCATTTAAAAAGATTAATTATATGATGTAGTTTGTGGTATGTTTAAGTATGAATGAGTTATATAATAGATAACTAAAAGGTAATTAAAATATAATACCCACTATACAAATGCATAACCTAAGGTTCTAAGTTTTAACTTAATATGTGTTTATCATTAAATTTAGTTTCATGTAGAACTTACCAAATTTGCATAAACAAAGGTTAAGTTGTTGGAGGTTAACAAAATTGATCTAAGGTGAACACGAGGATGAGGAGAAAATTGAAGAATGATGAAAACCTTAATCTGAGGAATGCCCCACACCCCCTACTCTTCTCACACCATTCTCGGTTTGAAATCATTGTGTATTCAAAATTATGGAAGAAAATGAGTGTCAAAACGATTAGCACATCAACATGGTTTAAAACTTGAATCATAAGAAAATAAAAAATAAAAAACATACGGTATGGTCACTGTTGTATGCACGTGCGATCTGTCGGTACAAACTGCCCGTGCGTCACAGAGCAATTCCGCTGTATAGGACCTCCCGAAAATAGAACAGAGAAAGGAAGAAAAAAAGATACTTTAATTGGGCCGAATCTGTCGGCCCATCCTAAGGCAGGCCCGCGACGTATACAGATAGCGTTGTTTCACTACCAAAAAAAACAAGATAGCGTACTTGCCAAGCGATCCGGCTCAGATCCAAACTGGAAACTGGAGCTTCATAAATATCCGGCCTTCCGCCGGGGGCTCGCTTCTTTTCCCCTTTTCCTACGCGCGCCGACGAGACGTACGCCGGAGAAGAAACTCACTCGTCGCAGGCAGCCATGGTGGTGGAGACGACGATCCGCGCCGGGGCTCCCAGGTTCAACAAGTTCCATGATCAGCGCGCCTCCGTCTCGTCCGTGCACCTCCGTTGCACCGTAACCTTCGAGCATGCCTCCCGGCGGCTCCACGGCCTCAGCGCCGCCATCCCCGACCGCGTGAAGCCCGAGCTGCAGCAGCAGCCGTGGACATCCGACGAGGTGCGCCCCCTGCACGACCCCTCCATCTTCCTCCGCGCCGACGACACCCTCCGCGCGTGCGCGACATGTTCGCCGCGGCGCCGCGGCTGCGCGACATCGACCTCTCGACGCGAACTGGGGCGGCGAGTACACGCCGCGGCGCGTGGCCGCGTGGCTGCACGAGCAGGGTTCCCGGTGGCTCAACGTCCCTGCTGGCGAGCGGCCGCGCATCCGGTTCGAGGTGGAGGCGCGGCTGCAGGTGAAGCTGGTGTTCAACGAGCCCAGGGCGGTGCTGCAGCGGTGCCTCGAGGTGGCGATGCAGACGGTCCCGCCGGGTCCGACGAGGAGTGCCGGATCTGCCTGGACGAGTTCAGGAACGACGCCAAGTCGGGGCCAGTCAACCTGCCCTGCTCGCACGCCTACCACCGCCACTGCATGCTCACGTGGCTCGATCGCGGGAAAACCTGCCCCACCTGCCGCTACGACCTGAGCGGCATGGTCGCCGCGCCGTGGACGATGCCGACGTGCAATACTACTACGGCGGCCAGACCCAGACGACAGCCATGGGGGCGCCGGTGAGGACAACGCTGTTGGCGGCGGTGTAGGACTGTAGAGTAGTAGGAAGGCGCTGCCGTTGCACGACTCTTGCACGGGTGAGGGGAGACCATGGTCTACGGATCGTTGAGCCATTTGTTTTTTTCAGCTTGTACATATCCATTTGTTGAAAGAATTTCGACCTGCGCTTGGGAATTTAAAATTCATGATTTTTTTGGTAATTCGGGACATTTAATTTGTGAACAAGTTTTCAAATTCATAAGCAATTTTTAATTTCTGACCATTTTTTAAAACCTGGGAACTCTTTTTACGATTTCACCAAAAATTTCAAAATTACCAGAAAAGTTGGACGGCTTTTTCCAAAATGTCAAAACAAACGAAACTAATCTCGTGCGAGTTAGCTGGGCCGGCCCAATATAGTTTTCACGCGAGCGTCAACCACTAGTGCAGATATACATACTAGCGGTGTGCGACTCTATGGGCGATTTGGCGTGCTAGGCGCAAGGCTATCCATGAAAACTTATTCCAGAGCCCGCTCAGCACGCAAGTAAATAACCAATGGATCGCCACCTGCGACTTAGCCAACAACATTGAGCACGATCTACGGGGACCTCGTATAGTACTGGTCTTGGGTCGACAATCTCAGGATCAAGTGGGAGCTCGTTGGCACTTGTCGCCATGACTAGCTCTGGGACACCGTCTCCTCCAGAGAACTTGATGCGAAGGAGGTGGGGGCTCGCTAGAGGTTGTTATTGTGGCGTTGGGGTGCGATGCAGTGGTGGCCGAGGGGACGCATCGACGGGCAGTGACTAAGAGGATGTGGCGGTGGGCCAATGGCCTTGAGGAACCCGACGATGGTTGAGAGGATGCGGCCGGTGGATGAGAGGAGGCAACGGTGACGCTAAGAGGAGATAGCGGCCCGGGTGGCGGGGGAATACTTAATGGATTAACCCGCGGCCCGCTAGTGGAATCCGGCTTATGATAAGTTCACGGCCGCACCACTGATGGGCTTACACAAGGATGGGCCGACCATAGATCACGATGTGCTAGAGGAAGGATCTAGAAGGTCAAAGATAACTTGGCTTGGAATACACGAAGATGGTTAGTCTCCAAGTAGGACTTCAGCTTATGCTTTCCCAAAGAGAGAAGTTTTCCTTGTAACCTAGCGAGTCTCCGGCTATATAAGGAGGACTCGCAGGGCATAGAAGCCTAAGCTCTCAAGTTCCAAACCCTAGAACTCAAGGCGATTCGACTCAGCGGATCGCCACCCTTGTAACACCATATACATATCAATTCCAATCTAGGATAGGCATGAAGTAGGTCTTTACCTCGCATCGAGGGGCCGAAGCTGGGTAAACATTGTCTTCCTCGTGCCCTACAATCTTAAGCTCGGAGACGCTTGACTCACGCAAACCCCACACCTGCGAAGTCATCACTATGACATCTACCGTGACAAACCCACGACAGTTGGCGCGCACCGTCAAAACCCTAGACACATGAACTTATGCTCGGAGACGCTGCGACGAAGGAGTGGAGAGAGTAGGTGTGCACTGGAGAGAAAGAGCGTCGTCGGCTGCGATGGAAAGTGAGTGCGTCGGTGTGCGATGGAGAAGAGATGGGAACCCCTGGATCAAGATGTCGAGAGAGGCATGTGTCTTTGCAGGTTGTGGTTGTTGGGGTGGGAGGGAGAAAATGAGCACGGTTTACACGTCTTGGAATTAGGGTTTATGGTATATATACATACATCCATATTATGTAGGCCCAAGGAGTCATGGTCCCTTGCGGGGAATTCATGGGTAATCGCGTATGGATAGTGGTGGCCCAAAACCAGCCCCGCTTACCCGATGGGGAGGGTTTTTCCTTTGATATGAGCCACACGGAGATTGTCTAACCAAAACCGTCCCCTAATAGGGGAATTAACCACCGGAGATCGGGGAATTGGCCCATGTTGCCACATTTACCTATAGGAGCTCCCACGTACACACGGATTCTATATATCGCCCATTGTGACGTGAGAGGGCCGTGTCGCCTGAAGAACAACAGTCTTAACTGCTCCTTTGGCACAATGCAACTCATAGGCCATGATGCATAAACTTTGGACTTGGAGGCTGCACAGAATGATGCAGCAACACAGGTTATATGGCAACAATCTGAGAAGAAGATACTTAAAGACCTATAACTATGACGAGCTCAGCAAGAAAAATAGTATGAGGACTTTCATTTGAGATAGGATATTGAGAAGGATAGGAAAAATAGAGAATTAATCAGGGGGACAAGCAGATTAAAGAGGTTACAAGACGTTGAGGTGACTTCATGGTCAGTGTCGCTACAACAAATGACAAGGTGTACTAGATATCTGAAGACGGCTACAAAATTGGATGTTCTCGGCAGAATAATGACATCAACTCCACTCTTTGGGAAGTTCAGAAAGGCACAACACACCTCGACCAACTCACCTTTGAATAAATGGATCTACGTCGGAAGGTGGGAAGAAATATCCGTATGATACAGACTCCGATTCTAGCCAAGGTGATCAGTTCCCACTTCCCTGGTTACTACTCAAATCCTTTACTGCCACCTCACTGGGAGAGCGACGTGTAATTTTTTGACTGTAACCGGCAGGAGCTCTGCCATTGCATTATAGAAGAAACAATCGGTTCAGTTAATATGGGAAACCGGACCGAAAAACCATACAATACTCGGTTAATTAAGGAGAACCGAGAGAAAACCACACTCACGGCCACACAACCTAGCTACACTAGGATTGGAACACCGCCACACAACGCGACCACCTGACACTAAGCACCACAGTCGCTGCAACTCCGACGCCTGAGAACATGCTGGCAACCAACGTCAAGAGCAACCTTGTCGCCCACATGACACAAGGTCACCCTCGAAGCACCCAAGCTTTCGGGGCCGCCGCCCCGACATCCAACGCTCCAGCATGCCCTGCATACTCCACCAACACCACCTTCCGGAGTCACCACCTAGACATACCACCACTCGACCTTGAGCTATAACTCCGCACGACACAGCTGCCGGTAGCCCGAGCTACACAGGACCACTGCCTGCAGAACAAGGCCGCCACACCATGCCCGGGGCCGCCGCCCCGACATACCGTCCAGCCATCCCCTCTAGGATGCACCGACCGAGCCGATGACCCTGCCACCCCAACCGCTCATGGTCACCACCCAAAGTTGCGCCAAGTCGAAGCCCTGCCCCATGGAGCTACCACCGCACCGCTGCCCGAGGCCGCCGCCTTGGCGTACATCCGCCATCTCGGGACCGCCACCCCGACATCCACGACCGTCCCCAGAAGGGACGGAAACCCCTGCAACGCCACCGTCCGTGACACTCCACCACACCACGCTGTCACTGTCGCGCAGCCACCAGCGCCCTGCACGGCCTCTTCAAGCTCCAGCGTGAAGACCTCATCGTCGGGATCTCCACGATTCCGAGCATGCCACGACAGTGGTACTCCAGACCCAGATCAGGCCCAGATTGGGCCCGCCGGCCTGCGCTCCGCCGCCTCGCATTTCCGGCGCCGCAGCACCGCCAGGGCCTCGCGACTCTGCCTTCCCTCTCCAGGCGCCGCCATCCGCGCCGCCACGCCGAGCCTCGTCGCCAACTCGCGCCGCTGTCCGCAACCTCGCGCGGGAGAGCCGCGAAAACGGAAAGAGCGACCCGCTGCCACCTTCCATGGGGGCACGCGCGGCTTTGCCGGCGGTGGCGAAGCGGGGGAATGGCGGGAGGAGCTCTAGGGCGGCGGGCTAGGGTTTCCCCCGACCGCCAAAGGAAGGGGGGGGGGGGGGGGGGGGAGGATGACGTGTATGACATCCAGGATTATCCTTCCCTGTGGCTGTGCATCTCGACTTACCCATCCTGTTTGGCTAAGCCTTCTTAATAGTATATGTTTCCTGGTGTTCTACCTTTTGTTGTTTGTACATATGGTACTGTAGTTATCTACCATGAAAGATCTAATGTATGAAACCTTATACATAAGAGTAATGTGCTTTGCTCTGTACCTAAACATCCACTATTATGTGTAATATATTTACCTATGCTCAATACATCTGTTTGACAAATGAGGATTCAGCAATCCATGGATTTTTGTCTGACATTTTCATGCTTTGTGCTGTAAGACATGTTTCACTAACTATCGCTCATGATATGCTGATTTATCAAGCGATTAGCAATAGGAAAGGCGGGTGGCGCGTAACTATTAAGTGTACCTCATGAATGTTGCTAGCATAAGAGATATCAACCTGTTGTTCCCAAGCAGAGCAGGTAAAAAGGATTCAGTTTGTATCAGATCAGCACATGGCAAGCTGGCCTTAAGAACATGAAATGCAGAAAATCCCCATTGTACTAAGAGGGAAGTGTTAGCTCCATGAAAGAACTAAGAATGCAAAATCCTAATTCTGCACCAGAAAACTATGACGTAGAGAATGAAAAAAAGTTCAAAGCAACACATTCAGGAAAACGAAGTGCATCTGCAATTAGCTCAAAAGCCTTGCATCCACCAGCTTCCTGAACACCTCCCTGGCACGGTCTCTGACGGCCGCCGCGAGCCCCGGCTTCCTGGACACATGAGCCGCCATGTCATCGATGGAATAGAACGCGTCCGATCCGAGTATGAGTCGTCGACGCTGCGTATTTTGGGAAGTTCCAGCTGTGTCTAAGTACGAGGATGAGTCCACGGCGCGATCACCCTTCGAGTCGAACTCGAATTGCCGAAGCGCGTCCATCGTACCGATCATGGCAAGTTTCTGTGTTCAATTACTTTGGACTGAGCTTGGTATCCACGCGACCACACTTCGCTGCCTCCGAGTCGGACTCCACCGTCATTGCCACCGCCATTGGCATCGAGTTACAGCTTTGCGTCACTCTGCTTGACATCCACGCTTCGCTGTCCGACTCCGGCTTCACCTCGGCGACCTCCCCCAATCGATATAAGCCTAGTGCCGCCCTGCAATTTGGACGCACTCTCTCGCTGAACCCTCCTCCCATCCGTAGCCAGCACGCCAGCACCATGCCCGCGATCATGGCGCAGCGCTCGTCAGCGGCGCGCAACGACATCCGTCGTGAGTTGGAGCGCGCAGGAAGGCCATCAACGTCGCCAAGGGGAGAGTCGTCAAGAAGTCCTCTGCCGCGCCGCCGCCGCGCCTCATCCCGTCCGCCGGCACTACGGCCCAGAAGCTCGGCAACGCGCCCAAGGAAGGACTTGCAAAGAAAGGCTCCTCTGCCTCGCTTCCGCTCCCACGCGTGCTCATCCCGACCGGAGCACCCGGTGCTGACAGGAAGATCGTCTACATGGACCTGGGAGAAGCTCCAAAGAGGCTAACGATGCCACGCCGAGAAGCACTGATCCCGAGGTTTGGTACGAAGGCGCCCAAGTCCACTGCGCCGGCGGCGTTGATCCGGCAAGCACCAGTCGCCACGAAGAAGCTGTCCGCAAGAACCGAGCACGAGCACGAGACAACCGGAGCTGAGACGAAGTACACCAAGAAGCCCTCCTCCGCACCGATCAAGAAGGGCATGACCGTGAAGATGCGCACGCCGGCGGGGACCCTGCCAACGGGGCAGCGTCTGGTCATCTTGAACCATGCCGTCGTCGTCTCTGACGTGGAGCATGGCCATGTTGAAGTGGTGTACAAGGGCAACACTCACTACCCTCCCATGAGAATCGCCTTGGACCAGGTGAAGACAATGCCACCCACCAAGTGATGAAGTGGCGCCTTCCAGCTGACCACCGCCGATAGTCATAGTTCCTTGAGTCCCTGGTATTTTTCTTTGCTAGCTATTCCTTCTAAACCATACATCGGGTGTTAATTGTTTCTTTTAAGTTCTGCAGTTATTCTACTTAGCAGCTTCTAGTGTTATGTGAAGTTTGTGAACCTTGTTCAGTCATTTACAATTTTACACGCGTAGTAGTGGGGTTTCCAACCTAAGGCAGCAAGATCTTTACTAAGGTTGTGTCGCAAATGAAATTAGCTCCTTTGCTGGTCCTAAACAGAAGGTTTAAGCAAACGAAAGGAGGAACCAGAGCAAAGCATCGAAACTGTTGCTAAAAAATGCTACTGCAAAGCATGAGAAATAAGCGTGTGGAAATACGCCCTCAATGCGAAACAAATCAAACTCCCGTTTGCTGCCTGGTTTGCAGCAGTAAAAGGAGAAACTGAATGGAGTTTGCGACCCTTAGTTGTTTGAGCTGCCTTAGTTTGGGGATTTTGCTATTCCTCGTGTAAAATTGTGATGCTTGGCTTTCGTTCATATGCATTGGAAGTTTTGTTGAGTGGAGTCTGCATTGCCTTGAAGAAACCACTCTTGTATGCGTTGCCAAAGGCTTTAGCTAGTCAAAGGATGTATCATCCAAATGTAACCCTCCAAGTCCGGGGTCATGGACTCTTGTAATGTACTGTAATGAAATTCTCATATGAATGGAATGAAATCATCTGCTTAAAATTGATTTTGTGCCTTCAAAACAATATATATACTTCCCGAGGAATCTTCCATCGAGAAGTTCCAGCTGCGTCCATTGTCTTTTACTACTAGAGAAAAATGGCGTCGACCAGTGTGAGCGCCATTGCCCTTTATACTAGATGAATCATGAATGTGATTGTTCAGGTTTCTAGCTTTTGGATATATAAGAACAACAGATTTCACGTGCTCACAACACCTTCACAACTTTAGTGACAGGAATTAGAGTAAAGAGAATGATTCTGTATCAGCAGAATCTTTAGTTTGTCGGAAACATCATTGCCTGAAATATGCAGACATTGACGGACAGACAACCAAAACAAAGCAAAGCAAGAACAGAGGGTTCTATGGTAAAAAAAAAAGAACAGAGGGTTCCTGCACCATCTTCTTTTTCCTTGATTATGTATAACCTTATATATAAAAGGAGGACATCTCCTCAGCATCTCACACATTCCACGTCACCCTCTTTCTGCTGGCCGTCGGATTGCTGCGACGGACGGCCAGGATCGAACCACGTCCCCCTCAAAAACGCGACACTGTTTATCTATAGTACATGCGCGTCCGCACCAATCGGAATGCGCCACGTCACCAGTTGCTTGCCGGTCGCGCCGGTGGCCAACCGGTTAGCCCCGCGCACGAATTTTAGCGCAACACTTTTACAGAAACAACCCCGCAAAGGACTCATTCGCAAATTCCGGAAACGCCAAGAACCCCGGTGTAAAAAAACCGCCACATCTCACCTTTCCTTCTTCTTCTCCCGCGACGTCGGAGCTCACCGGCGCCGCCGACGCCTGGCACCGCCATTCTGCTTCCCCTCGCTCAGATCGACGCCTACGAAGACATTCGCCGTCGCCTCCTCTTCTTCCTCGCCGAAGATCAGCAGCTGAGACGTTGCGGGCTCACCGGAATCGACGCCGCCGTCGCTCGCAGGCCGCCGCCGCGTTTGCACGGCGCCAACGACGCTCCGGTGACACAAAAACGGCGCACCGCCGCTTGCGGCTACCCCGCGGACGAGCGCATCCGACGCCTCCAGCCGCGCGTCCCAACTCGCAGTGGCGCGCTGCCGGCGTAATCACCGCCGCCGCGGCAGATCTGGCCATTGGTGACGTCATCGTGACATCACCGTGGGCCCGGTCTGTCAGCAGTTTTCCTTTTTCCACCTAAAAAAATCAACTAAATGATTAATACTGTAAAATTAATATCTTTAAATCTATCCATCAAAAAAATATGGAAAATATATCAAAATGATCACAAAAAAAAGATGCTAATTACTTATGGCATAATGCAAACAAATTTGAAGATTTTAATTCGGCGAAAATTTGGAGAAAATCCAAATTCGTTTCCTCAAATTATGGATTAAATTTAATAAATCCTCATATAATATGTTTTATCTGATTATGGAGTTAAATTAAATTTATAAGACAAAATAAACAAACTTAAAAAAATCTTCCAAAATTGTTTAACAATTAGAAACAATTTAGCTGAAGCCCCTCCAATTATTCAGATAAATCTAATAAATGCTCAAAATGGTTAATATTTCCTCTGATTATGGTTCTAAATAAGAAAATTATGTCAAAATGGAACCAAATTTGATCATTTAAATTAGGCTAACATATTTGGAAGCAATTAAACTTAAAACTCTCTAATTATATATTTTAATTTAAAAAAATGATTAAACAAATATTTGGAGGAAAATGCAAATTCATTTCCTCTAATTATGAATTGAATTTTAATTGAATAAATTGATACTCAAATAATGTATTTCCTCTGAATATTAAGTTAAATTAAATATTTAAAACAAAATCCAAACATGTTATATCAATTCGAATAAGTTAATATGCGCAGTTTAAATATTCCCTAAATTTAAGTTAAATTAAATATTTAAAACAAAATTCAAATATATTATATCAATTCGAATAAGTTAATATGCGCAGTTTAACTATTCCCTAAATTGTAATTCATATTTTGTTGTTTTTTTTCCTTTTTTTTCTTTTTTTATATATCCCCCGCAATTTTTGTTGCTACTTTAACTTAAAGAACTATTGCTCCCTATCCATGTAAAATTAGAACTTAGGAGGATGGTTTTACAACGATTTCCTAACAACAATTGTTCAACGATACTTATTCCGCCAAGATAAATTTAAAATGGAATTTGTTTTCCATGTTTTCCAACTATACACAAAAAATGATCTTTATCAGATGAGTTTTCGCGAAGAGTACGGCGAGATATTGTTTTAGGATATTTAAACAAATTTTCAAAAAATTGCTAAATAATGCATATTACAAATTTTAAAATGCCTTTCAAATCTAAGTATTTTGCAAAACGTTAAAATAATTCAAACATAAATAACTTCCCAATTTTACCATTTTTTTGAAATCTAAACAACTAATAAATGTAAACCTTTTTTAAAATTCCAACAGTTTTAAAAGCTGAACAATTTTTAAACATGCGTACATTTTCAAATACGAATTTTAACGCACGGGCGCGGCGTGTCGACGCGCCATCTTGCCTAGTAGGTTTGTATGTACAGACTGAAAACTCTTGGGTTTGCCATAATTCCTGAATCTACAGTTCAATTGCCACTTCCCTTATTGGCTGCTAGCATGCATCACTATTGCAGAAAATCCATTAGTAACCATCTTAATATTTTTGTGGAAGTAAATCAAACATTCAGAATGTTGTGCACATCAAGTGTAAATAGTGACGACTGCAGATATCAAAACATGAATTTTCCTTTTCAGGTATCCTGACGTCAATAGGAGCATGTAAAACTTCGCACTGTAGAGTACCCATGCCATCATGTTAACATGGAGTTTTTTCTTCACAGGAAACATATCCTTATTATTAAAAGAGATGATCCCAACAGAAAGTTCATTCTCAGAATCATGACAGATTGTAGATTGCACATGCAAAAATAAATACACTAATCTGACATTTACAATACTACCATCTACTCATTCCATTCCACTTTTGTAGCTCAAAGACAGCACAAAATGTGTTCTTCGATTCCATGGGTCTAAAAATAAAATCAAAATGTATTATTCGATTACATGGTAAATTCAAAGGTGTTCTTCGCTGTACTACTGTTTATTCTTGAACTACTGGCTCCCAGTTGGTGAATCAAACTACTGGATCTTCTTGAACTTGAGGCTCCCTTTAGGTATCTTGGTGAAGACGCCCTTGTCGAGCTTCTGGTACTGACTCCCAATCAGGCCAGAGCACCTCATCGACTTGATCATGGTACTTCTCATAGAACACTGGCAGAGTGTGTGCACTCACAAACCCTGAACCAGAGCACCAATTGTAAATGGTAGTCAGGAAAAATATAAAGATTGCCCAGGTGTTAATCCCTCATCAATATCAAGTGAAGTCATGGTTGTTACCGATCTAGATGACAGATATCAGATTAAACAAGCTGCCGATGAAAGTGGCGACGACGCATCCGGAAATAACCTGAAAGAAATTTTGATAGTGCTCATGGGACGAGACATGTTTTTTTTGAAGCGGTCACCGGGGGGGAGAGGATCCCCACCTGAATATTATTGCATCAGCATCGTGTCTTTTTAGAATTGCATCAGAGGGAGTACAAGAGAGATGTGATCTCTCCAGCTAGCAATGGAGGCTAGCTTAGCAGGGTTCTTAACTCGAAGAGTCCAAAGGTTAAGATCATCCCTAATGTTCTGAACAATCATCCTGGCAGGGAGGTTTACGTGGCGGAAAACGAGCGCGTTCCGAGCATCCCAGATCTTCCAGAGGATGGAGGTCAGCGCGAAGGGCCAGGCAGCGGCGGAGAGTGAGTGGTGCTTGCTTGTTGTCCAAAGGTCATCGGTGAAGTCGAGAGGGGGAAGCTGGAGGGCCGTCCAGACCTCCACGGCAGCTGGGCATCGGAAGAACAGGTGATGACGGTCTTCTGCCTCCGTGGGGCAGCGAGGGCATTTGTCGGTGTCGAGGATGTGCTTGCCGGAGAGGTTTTTCCTGGTGTTGAGGCGGTCGAGGTGGAGGAGCCAGGCGAAGATGCGAACGCGGTGAGGGGCGCCTGATCTCCAAATCGGTGTGGAATCATCAGAGAGGAGGTGGTGGTGTAGCTGCTTGTAGGCCGCGCTGGAGGAGACTCCTCCGTTGAGCATGGTCCTTTGGTCCGGCAAGTCCGTCAGAGCGAAATCCTGCAACAAATCAGAAAGCGAGTCGAGTTCGAGCTCGGCAGCAGAGGTTAGCTTGTTACGCAGGTTGTTATCGACTCCATCAATCAGCACTTCGTAGACTAGGGCTTTTTGTTTGGTGTGGTGGGAGTAGAGAGCTGGGTAGACAGCAGAGAGAGGCTCAGGGGTGATCCATCGATCATCCCAGAAGAAAGTGGAATGGCCATTTCGGACTTGGCACTGTGTTAGCTGCGTAAGCATAGGCATGTATTTGGAGAGGAGTGTGGTAAGGTATGACTGGTTTTGGTAGGGTGTATGGTGGCAAGGCGAGTGGTTGAGCAACCAGGATTTCCATGGGAGGTCCTCTGCATGCAAGAACTTGTAACAAAATTTCAGCATAAGGCAAATATTTTGTGAATGCAAGTTTTTAATCCCTAGACCGCCACAGTTTTTTGGCCTACATGCGTTTTCCCAAGCAACAAGACATTTAGCCCCAGAGCAGGAGTCATCGTCCGACCAAAAGAAGATCCTGCGTCTCCGATCAATTTTTTGCAAAATCATAATTGGTATGAGAAGGGAGGACATGTAGTACGTAGGGAGGCTATCGAGTACAGCAGCAAGGAGGACAAGCTTGCCACCTTTGGAAAGAAGGCAAGCTTTCCACCCAGCAAGATATCTGTCAATGCGATCTAGAAGGGGCTGAAAAGCGGATGGTGGAAGTTTGAGAGGAGAGAGCGGCAGGCCGAGGTAGGTTTGGGGGAAGGAGGAGATGGGGGTTCCTAGGATGTTGGCGATGAATTGAGTGAGCGCCTCAGAGAGATGGATGGGGACGAAAGTAGTTTTGTGGTAATTGATTGTGAGCCCCGTGGCTGCTGCGAAGTCACCAAGGATTTGCCGCAGAAGGAGAGCAGCAGCCGGCGATGCCTTGGCGATGATAAGCGTGTCATCGGCGTATTGGAGAACAGCCGCAGGGAGGGATGGGTCGATGGGGTGGGTGAGTTCCGATCCAGAGAGAGCTTGAATGATCTGACGTTGAAGAAGATCAGCCATGGCGATGAAGAGATAGGGGGATAGGGGATCACCTTGCCGGAGGCCATTGCGGCATTGGATCCAGGGTCCTGGTACGCCATTTAGCAGAATGGCGGTTCTGCCAGTGTTTAAAATGTCACTGATCCAGTTACAGTAGCGAGAGGGCACGCCTCTATGGCGAAGCAGGGTGAGAAGTGATTCCCAGGAGACGGAGTCAAACGCTTTCCTGAAATCCAGTTTGATCACCATAGTTTGGGCTTTCCTTTTATGGCAGCATTTTAGAAGATCGGCTGCGTAAGCAAAATTTTCAGATATACATCGACCAGAGATGAAGCCAGATTGGTCCCCAGCAACCAGAAGGGGAATGTATTGTTTTAGGCGGTTCGTGAGCACTTTAGCAACAGCTTTGATTGGGCAGTTTTGCAGAGAGATAGGTCGGAAGGCGTCAGGGGAACGAGCGGCTTCAGATTTGGGAAGAAGAATGATGTGCGATCGATTAATGCAAGAAGTGTCTGCATAGTGGTGGTAGAAATCATCGAAGAGCGAGCGAATTTTGAGTTTGGTGGTGTTCCAGAAGGCCCTATAGAAACCTGGTCCGAATCCGTCAGGCCCGGGACTAGCGTTAATATTCATCTGGTGGAAGGCATCAAAGATCTCTTGATCAGAGAAAGGTTCATCTAAGTGTCTAAGCTGGGGAATTGGGGAGGGGTATAGGCTCTGCAGTGAAACGTTCCAAGATGGCGTAGTGGTTGTTCCTAGAAGGTTTTTGAAGAAGGAGGTAAGAATTTCCATCTTTTGATCAGGGGCAGTGAACTCTTGGCCGTTGTGCTCAAGAAGCGCAATTTTATTTTTTCGAAGTCTGCTAGAAGCACACGCGTGGAAGTACTTTGTATTTTCATCGCCATCCAGATTAAATTTGAGCTTAGCTCGTTGGCGCCAATGGGCGACTCGCTCACGCATAGATCGTTGAAGGGCTTGGATGACCACTTGTCTTAGCGTTTTTTCTAGGGCGTTGAGGAGCCTAGATTCTTCTATTTGGTCTAGAAGAGAGATCACTAGTTTTGCATTTGTTTCTCGATCGGCGGAAGAGGGGAGGGAGCGTTGCCAGGTTTTGAGCGCGAAACGACATTTTTTGGTGGCGGCGGCAATGTTTTTTGAACCGTTTGAATGCAGATGGGCCGAGGCCCAGGCGTGATCGATGATGGGCCTGACGTTCGTCCTAAGGGCCCAGCTATTTTCAAATCGGAAAATGGCGGGGCGGGGGATGGCGGAGGTGACGTGGACGACGAGAGGAACGTGATCGGAGAGAAACCGAGTGATGGATGAGATCGAAGTGCCAGGGAAAGCTTGGGCCCACGACTGGTTTATGAACACGCAATCAATGCGTTGGAGAGTGGGTTGATCACGGTTATTAGACCAGGTGTAGGCTCTGTCGAGGAGTGGGAGGTCGATGAGGGCTAGGGCGTGGATCGTGTCATTGAAAGCATCGGCTTCATTTTGTCTAAACGAGTCCGAGTTCTTGTCGGATTGTGATCGCATGAGGTTGAAGTCTCCTAAAATAATCCAAGGGGTGGAAGGGTCAGGTGCTAGTTGTGCCATTTCAGCGAGGAAGAGCGGTTTTAGTGCATGAAGTGTGGGGGCGTAGACGTTGGTGACGCGGAAAAGCTGATTGTTGGAGTTTATTTTAATTGTTGCACTGAGGGAGAAATTGTTGGTGGTGACCGAGACCGGGGACGGGACATGTTGATGACAGACTTCAGCTCATAAACCGAATGCATACTTACCATGAGGAACTGCTTTCAGGTTTATGAGCTGGAGTCTGTCTAATCTTATCGACTACAATGGCACAACCTTTTCCAATTTGTTTCTCACTTTCCCTTAACGCATCCTACACATAACCACCACAGCAAAACTGTTTTAGAGAATAAGAGTAAAATCAGAAGTGGATTTTCCAGAACATGGCTCTATTTGTTTTGAGTGCATAAGCACAGCCAAAGAGATATATAACATGCATACCAGATAATTTTCACAAGCAAATCTCAACTCAAGCACAAACAGAATACTTGTAAAAAGTACACGTGGAAGTATTTGTTACATAGTTCTTGAATGGGAAATCACCTTTGGTCCAGATACTTAGTTGCAAACACCATTACTGTTTGGACCAACACACGATTTTTTTAACTTTCGAGCAACACAGACTTTGTGTGGCAGCAATCATTACGTAGGGAAAAGATAAGTTTGTTGGCTGATAGAATTCAGAAGGCAGAAAATAAACACAAACAACAAGAGTCTGAAAATGGCAAAGGAACACTTGAAATGGATATGCTCATAAAAGGCTCCCAATTTATTCATGGCATCTTATATGTTTTTCTTGAGAAATTAAATGTTCCAGGAGAATAAGCCAGCTTATCCCGGAAACTCCAAATGGACCCTTGGTATATACATAACTGATTTCTAATAGCAGTCCGAATACATCACAGGACAACTTGAATGCCCAGGCAAAGGATTTACATCAGATGAAAGATTGAACCTTTTTTTAACTCGGCCCAGACCATTTTTCAGTGTGAAGAAAATTAATACATAGACTGAGCTGATGGGTTTGCAGCTCCTCAATCTCCTAAACTTATTCCCTAATGCAGCTAAAATTGCAAGTATAACTGAAATCCTTTAACCAACTGTATTTCCTCATTTGTTCAGAGGGATGCTAATCCATATGGTTCTGGTCAGTTGACAAAAGACAATAGGACAACTTCTGTTCTTATAGCTAACATTAAATACGATTACCTTGCACAACTAAATATCCTCCCACTTCATCTCTTTGTCCTGGGCTCCTCGCCATGTCTGCAAATGACCGAGACCTATGTCGCCGCTTAGTAATTGCCGTGACGAGCGTAGCCGCATCCGGGGATAGAGGAGGGAGAGGCTGGTAGGGATGAGGGAGAGACGCCCGTTTACGTCGCCCAGAAGACATACGCACGACGGGACGAGCACTATCGCCATTACTCCGCCGCTGCGGCCCTCATCGAGACCGATAAGGGGAGGCTACACTTTATTTGTATATAAGGGGAGGCTACATTTGAGATAACGCTGGCCCTGGTTAGCAGAATAGGTTGAGGCCTAGTTGAAAAAACCGAACCGAACCGGCAGTCCGGCCGGAAAAAACTGGAACCAGAGCCTCGGCCGGTCTGTTAGGACCACTGGACCGGACAAGGAAGCGAACCGGAAATATCCCGGTCGAACCGGCGGCTTTTGGCTAAACCGGCATAGAACCGGTATGGCTCGACCGGTTAAAGAACCGGCAGCTAGCGTAAAAATATGCGCGCCCGCGGGGATCGATCCCAGGTGCCTCTGTTCCTGGCTGCGCGATGCGTCCTAGCCATCTACCCAAAGAATCTTTGTCTTAGGAAAAGGGAACTCGTGGTAGTTGACCATTTTACAACTAAAAATAATTATTTTCTTTATTTACAGGTCCAGCAATTGAACCAGGTGAACCGGCGGTTGGACCAGAGAACCGTGAACCGAGAGGCTGACCGGCTCGATCACCGGTCCGGTTTTTAAAACTATGCGACAAGGTAGCTAGGTGCGGCCACGGCGAGGTGCCGCGTCGCATTCTCTTCAGGTGTTACTGCACGAGTTGACGGTAAAGGCGTCGTATAGGAGGTCCCTTTTCGTGGCCCATTAACAATTTTTAGTTTTTTATTTTTATAAATCCTTTCTTTTAATCTAAAAATACACAGTTTATATTTAATTTTAAAATAAGCGTAGTAATTGAAAATATTTTTGAATTGAGAGAACGTTTTTCAAAACATTTTTAAAGTCTGAACATTTTTCAAATCTGAAATTTTTCTTAATCTGAAACATTTTAAAAATCTGAACATTTTTTACATTGAATATTTTTCAAATATGAACTTTGCAAAACCTGAACATTTTATAAATCGTTTTTTTAATATAAACATAATTCAGTTACGAACATTTTTGAAATCTGAACAATTTTCAAATTTAAAATTTAAGTCTATTTTTTCAAAATCATAAAAAGGTGAAAAGAAGAGAAAAGAAAATAAAAGGAAGAAAAACAGAACAAAAAAAGAAAATAAAATCAAACTGCCTAAATGGTCATCCCGCTGCAGAATTCCGCGAGAGCCACAAGCGCCACAAAGGCCGGCAATAGGATTTGCCCGTTAATACCCTAAAAAAGGTCTCGTTAATACTTGGCGGAATTATTCCCAAACACCAGGGTGATTCGTGGGTGCGTAGTTTCCATAATCAGCTGGTAAGGATGGCAATTTTATCCATCAATATCGCGCCTCGTGGGCAAGTGTATTGAGGGCTCATTACCCCCACGGATTTCATGTGGCCGATATCTGCTAACTCATGGGATGGGCGCGGGCAAAGGGTTTGCCCCCGTGGAAATCCAATGGATACTGAGCTGAAATGGCGACCCACATATCATCGTGACATATGAATTTTTGTAGGCCCAACTCTCCTTTTCATGAGACTGAGATGAGATAATTATGTATTTTGTGGCGTGCTCATGTGAGATTCTATATATTGTAAGTTCTTTGTTGTCAAAATAGTGTTGCTTTGAATTTTTTTTTTGAATTTTGGTGTATATTACTCAAGCAAAATAACAGTTTTACAGAGACTTACAATCAGTCTGAAACGAGCTCACCACGCAGGGTGGGATCGATTTCAGTAACACACCCGAACACCACTCTCTAAAACCAAAAGCAGCAATGTTGTGGGCGACAAGATTACCCAATCTATTGACTTTACAAACTTTAAAGCTAGGCATTTCATGCAGAAGAGCTTTGGTTTCAGCAATTATCAGAGAGATGGCAGATTTACTGCTTGCAGAGGACTGAAGTTCCATTACCACTGCTGCATTATCGCATTCCAGAACTACCGGTTCCGCCGTTAGGTGGAGAATTGCTTTTAGAGCTTCTCTGCAAGCGATTGCTTCTCCCCCTTCAGCTGATTGGCAATGGGGAATAATTCCCCAGGCTGACGCAACAATGTTGTTGTCATGGTCTCTCAGGATCGCCCCCCACGAGCCTCTGTTTTGATCCTGCACAAAACTTGCGTCCACATTTAGTTTAGTCCAGTTCTTAGGAGGTAACTCCCAAGCAACTTCAGATTCTTTTGACGACTTTGCGTGTCCATCATCAACTGGTTCAAGAGGTCGTTTTCCTTTCAGGTCAATGTCATGGTTGAATACATTAACCTGCAAAAAGGTAGATAGATAGGATTGTATATACTGTGCAGAGTGTTCAACAGTACATTTTCCATCTCCGAAGAGGATGTTGTTTCTCATGTGCCAGATTCTCCACCATAAGAACAACAATTTTGCTCTCATATCCGGTGTGCATTGGTTTAACAGGACAAGCACTCAATCAGGCCCCGATTCACGGAGTTTCTAATCAGGTGGTAGGTTCCACTCCTTTCTCAGCCTTTGCTTCAAGGCTCTCGCTTTTGTGCATTTAAACATAGCATGATAAGAGGTTTCAGCTTCCACACCGCAGATCTTGCAATTTGGGGTTGTGTCCATATTCCTTTTGCAGCGATGATCTTGTACGCCAAGCGAATTGGTTGCTAATTTCCAGCCAAACACTTTTACTTTAGGGGGACCCTTGGAATTCCAAATTAATTTCCATAGTTCCCTATCGCCTTCGGGCTTATTGCTACAGACAGATGATGACGTGGATCACACGTTCGTTGGGAGACCCCAAGAGGAAGGTATGAAGTAGTATAGCAGCAGTGTCACTCAGTATGAAACCAAGATTTAATCGAACCAGTAGGAGCAAGAAATCACTTCTGAAGGTTCTTGGTGGCGCCGTTTACTCGATCACCAACATGGAATCTGCACACAACACAATCAAACTATTTGCCCCAACGAAACAGTGAGGTTGTCAATCTCACCGGCTTGCTGAAAACAAAGGATTAAACGTATGGTGTGGAAAACAGTAGTAAATTGCAGAGAATGAAAAGGAACAATGTTTGCAGTTGGTTGTATTATCAGTGTAAAAGAATGGACCGGGGTCCACAGTTCACTAGTGGTATCTCTCCATAAAAGATAACTAACATGCTAGGTGAACAAATTACAGCTGGGCAATTGACAAAATATTGAGCGCATGACAATGCATATATATGACATGATGATTACTATGATATTCATGTGGGCATTACGACAAAATACATAGACTGTTATCCAACAGCGTCAATGACTAATAATCCACCTCCAGGTTGTCATCCGAGTTCCCCGTTGGTATTAAGTTGCAAGTAACGGATAATCGCATTAAGTAATGTGCGTAATGTAAACAAATGCATTAGATCTAACGGCGCACCCTTAAGCTAAGCATCGGTTATTTTATCCCTAGTGGCAACAACACATCCACAATCTTAGAAGTTATTGTCACTCTCCCAGATTACCGGAGGCATGAACCCACTATCTAGCATAAATACTCACTCTTGGAGTTACAAGCATCTACTTGGCCAAAGCATCTACTAGTAACGGAAAGCATGCAAGATCATAAATAACATATAAGATAGATTGATAATCAACTTGACATAGTATTCAATATTCATCAGATCCCAGCAAACACAACATGTAGCATTACAATAAGATGATCTTGATCATGATAGGCAGCTCACAAGATCTAAACATGATAGCATAAAGTGAAGAGACAACCATCTAGCTACTGCTATGGACCCGTGGTCCAAGGATGAACTACTCACGCATCACTCCGGAGGCAGGCATGGTGATGTAGAGCCCTTCGGTGATGATTCCCCTCTCCGGCAGGGTGCTGGGAAGAGCTTCTGAACCCTCCCGAGCTAGGATTGACGGTGGCGGCGTCTCTGGAACTTTTCGTGGATAATGGTTCGGTATTTAGGGTTTTCGCGTCGGGAAGATTATATAGGCGAAAGGGCGGCGGCTGGAGACGCCGTGGGGCCCACCACCCACGGCGCGGTAGGGGGGCCGCGCTGCCCCATGGTGTGGCTGGCTCGTGGCTCCCCTCCGTCTCTCCTTTGGACTCTGTGTACGTGTTGGAAAAATAGGAGGTTCTGTCCAAGTTTCGTCCAATTCCGAGAATATTTCCGGACTAGCTTTTCTGGAATACAAAAACAGCAGAAAACAGGAACTGGCACTGTGGCATCTTGTTAATAGGTTAGTCCCATAAAATGCATAAAAATGCTATGAAGTGTATATAAAACATGTAACAATTGGTATAATATCAACATGGAACATCAGAAATTATAGATACGTTTGAGACGTATCAACAGACTGATCAGTTCCTGTCTTCAGTAGCATTCCAAGTTTATAAGCGCTTTTTACCGAAAACATGCCATTCGTTTCTTGTGTCCAGGCAATAAAATCTTCATTGGAGTTTGACGGTATCGAGATCTGAAGGATTTCTTCAGCGTCAGGACAGATCGAATTGTATCCTCCTTCCAAGAATTAGTAGCAGGGTCTATCAGGTCTGAAACCCACCTCAGCCTAGTGTCCTTTGCCTTTCCAATAATCTTATGGTTGCCCCTCGGCAGCCAGTTATCCCTCCAGATTCTTATCTTCCTGCCGTTGTTAATTCTCCAAATTATGCCCTTTTTTAGCAGCTCAAGACCATGAGCTATTCCCTGCCAGCACGGTGAAACATTTTGGTTAAAAACCGTGTCTGTCAGGTCCCCAGATTGGAAGTATTTAGCTTTAAGCAATCTTGCACAGAGACTTTCTGGGTGATCAATTAGACGCCAGGCCTGCCTAGCAAGGAGAGCCTGATTAAAGATTCTAAGGTCCCTGAATCCAATGCCTCCAAACATTTTTGGTTTCGTCATCTTTTCCCAAGATAGCCAGTGAACCTTCCTGCGTTCATCCTCGTCTCCCCACCAGAAATTTCTAATTATTTGGGATAATTCATCGCACATGGTGGCCGAGAACTTGAACACGCTCATAGCGTAGTTAGGGATTGCTTGAGTGACAGCCTTCACAAGAGTCTCCTTTGCAGCCCCTGACATGTATTTTTCATTCCAGTCGCTGCATTTTTTGGAGAGCTTTTCCTTAGTGGGTTTTAGCTTTCCATCTGTTAGGTGGCCATCTGGGATAGGGAGTCCCAGATATTTTTCATCCTCTGCCATTTGCCCAGCACCAAGAATCGATGCAACATTTTCACCATCCTCCACCGTGCAGTGTTGTCCAAGCATTATAGAGCATTTGCTTGGGCTCAGCAACTGTCCCGTTCCTTTTTCATAGTCTTGAATAACGCCTTTGATTTTACTGGCTTGGTCAGCATTTGCATTGAAGAAAAGCAAGCTATCATCCGCAAATAGGAGGTGAGAGATGCCTGGTGCTTTCCTGCATATTTTTAGTTCTTGTATATTGCCCTCCTCAATCTGTTTTCGGAGGAGAGTAGAGAGACCATCTGCAACAAATAGGAATAGGTATGGCGAGAGGGGGTCACCTTGTCGTAACCCTCTTGAGGGTTTAAATTTCTCTAGCAATTTCCCATTAAACCTAACAGAGAATTTGACAGTTTTCACACATACCATAATCCAGTTTATCCATTTTTCATCAAAACCGATTTTTCTCATAGCTTCTTCAAGGAATGGCCAGTCCACACAATCATAGGCTTTCATTAGATCTAATTTGTAGGCACAAAATTTCCCATTTCCTTTTGAGCCCTTTTGCAGCGCATGAAAGCATTCAAATGCAATAATTGCATTATCAGTGATCATTCTTCCGGGAACAAAAGCGCTTTGGGTTTCAGAGATGATGTCTTGGAGTAGGGGTCTCATCCTATTGACCATGCATTTTGCAACGATTTTGTAGATAACGTTGCACATGCTAATGGGTCTGAAGTCTTTCATTGTCAGAGGATTTTTGATTTTGGGGATTAACACAATAGAAGTGTCGTTTACACCATCAGGCATTGTTCCTTCTTCAAAGAATTTACGAACAGCACCAATAATATCCTGTTTTATAGTTCCCCAGTTCCTCTGGAAGAAAGCAGCCGGGAAACCATCAGGTCCAGGCGCTTTTGATGGTCCAATTTGGAAGAGGGCAAAACTAATTTCTTCATCTGTAAACGGAGCACACAGCTTGCTATTTGTGTCTTCATCAATTTTACTTCTTAGCAGGTCTGTAATCACAGAAGGTTGCACGTTTTGGTCTGCAGTGTACAGGTCTTTGAAGTAACTCGTTGCATGATCCTCTAAAATGTTTTGATCACTAGAGGAGTTTCCATTGGGCAACATCAGTTTATCAATATAATTATATCATATAATATATCATATATTGTTGTTGAAATCCTGAAATATTGTTTATTTTGCTGCTGAAATGCTAATGCCATGTTGACGTACATAATATGTGGCTATCCGTCTCTCTCTTTCTTTCTATTGGCTGGACGTTATCTTGTTTCTCATTCGTCTTCCTTCCTGCTCGTTGCGCTATGCGTCCTCCTTTCGACTGTGGGGTCCTCCGCTCTTCTCCGTGCTTAGCGTGGGCTCCGGTGACGTACGATGTCGCCGGTGGGTTTCTTTCTATTTCTGGGCTTTCTCGCTCTGTTCCACGCTCTTCTCCGCGCTTGACGCGGGCTCCGGTGGTGCCTAATGGGGTTGATCGATTTCCTCCTACTTTCTGGGGTTCCTCGCTCTTCTCCGTGGTCCGTGCCACCTCCGGTGGCGTCCTGTGGGGTCGATGGGTTTCCATCTACTCCTGGGGTCCCTTGATGTTCTCCGTGATTTGTGCGGCCTCCGGCGTCGTCTGATATATGGTCTATTGGTTTTGTTCTGCTCCTAGGTTGCCTCGCTCTTCTCTGTGCTTTGTGCGGCCTCCGATAGCTCCCCCCGTGGTTGATGGCGTGGTGCTGCCGTCGCTGGGTCGTGGTGTCCCCTCTGTTCGACGGTCGCCAGTGCAGGTTCCGTCTGTTTCTGCTGAGACACTTGCTTCTGGTGTGGCTGATCGTCATCGTAGTATTCGTCTTGGCAAGCGGCCCCTAGTTGTTGAGGAGGGTGTGTGATCTCTTTTTTACATTGTGTGTGTGTTTCCTGTGATCTGTTTATTGAGTTATCGATATTCTTGTGTGTGTAACTTCGTCTTCTTTCGTGCCTTCTTCGCTCCCGGTCGGTCCCCTGATGTTTTGAGGCGTACTGTAGGATTTGATCGATATTCTGGTTAGTGCTTGCTGTTGTCTTTTTTGCATGTGCTTCATTTTCGGTGGGGCCTACGTGAGTTTGTTTTTGTCGTGTGTTCGGTGTCTAAATTTACTGCTATCATTCTGTACGCGCAGGTTCAGTTGTTTCGGCGTCTTCCTCACCCTCGGATAGGTCCCCTGGTGTTTTACGGCGACGCGGGGGTTCTGCTCGATGCTCTGGTTAGTTTGCTATGTTCTTGCTTTGGTACTTTTCAGCCCTCGGCGATGAAAACACGCGACGTTGTCGGAACGTCGTCGCCGAAACATCGTGGATCAAGACAAATTTGGTAGTGACATAGTCGAAATTACCGATATGCTGTCTCGTGGCGACATTGGTGCATCATCGCATGAGCGGTGAGACAATCACAACCCCACGGCTCCCTTCTAAAACGTGTATCGACTAACCAGCAGAGACCAATCGTGACTCCCAACAACGAACATCGCACGACTCCACTAAAACAGGGCAGGACCACCAGAAAACACTCCTTAGCCAAAACATTGTCCATCCACGACGGTCTCGTACGACTGGGGACGGCTAAGATCGAAGGACGACTCCCGGCTAAGACTCCGGATGGCACCCGCCGGGTTCGGGTGCAGGTTTGGCACCCCCATACCCGCACCCCGCCCCCGCCACCTGCCCCCATACCCACTGGTGGGTACAGAGTTCGACCATACCCACCACCCCCCGGGTTTGTGGGACCCGACGGGTACCCGTGGGCTGCCCATTTGGTGAATTTGTTTTTCTTTTTTTCTTCTTCTCTAATTTGTTTTTCTTTTCTTTTCTTTTATTTTCATTTTTTTGTTTTTCATTTTGTTTTAGTACTTTTTATGATTTTGGAAAAAAGTCAAGTTGAAAACTATTGAGATTTTGTAAAATTCAAACTAAAAAATGTGCATAATCAAAAATTGATAAGATTTGAAAATGTTCAGATGTAAAACCAGATTTTGAAAAGTTCAGATTTGAAAATGTCCAGTTTAAAAAATATTTACGAGTTTTGGATTTGATTCTTTAATGAAAATAAAAACAAAAAATAAAATAAAACAAGGAACAAAGAGAATACAAAAAATAAAATAAAAGGAGAAATGCGACCGAAATGAGCCGGCCTAGAGTCACACCTTCGGGCAGCGTGGGTCACTTCCGCCACTGAAGGCGTGATATTGGAGCTCCCCCTCTACCCACCGAGAACGGCTCTGGTCTTAGACGGTTAGACGAAATAGGCCATAGCCCCGCTATATAAATATAGCAACAACCTGATACAACCAACAGTCACGAAATGCTAGGGCGGCAGCAAACATACACCCAAAGCAAGGGAAGAGAAGAAAAGAAGAAGAAACAAAAAGGAGACATAGGCGGATCGACTAAAATGATGGTGACCCGCAACCGCTGCGCCCTCTCCAACAGAGTACCACGACGCTGCTAGCACCGAATCGACGAGTCCCAAGCAGCCCCTTCAAGAAGGGACGCCATGCTGCTGCCCAGACCAGGGCACTGGTCCTAGGGTTTCCCCGACACGGAGGGAAGCGAAGGGTAGCCTCGACGCCCTTCAGGAAGGAAGGATGCCACCCGGAGGCGGCACCGCGTCGGTGTCGAACAAACCGACAAGGATTTCTCCCGAAACCCCTTCCACCACCCTGGACAATCGGTAACACAGGAGCCCCGCGAGGCCGAGCCTCGAAACCACCAGACTAGCCGCCCACCACCATGCACCAACGAAACCGAAGTCACTACCATCGTCGTCTCACCGAGGTAGTCGTCAAGCTGTCTGCCAGACGAGGTGAGGAGTATGAGCCGGGCGCAGCAGTACCGCGACCGAGCGGGAGGGAACAACCTCCACCGCCGAGGACGGTAGTCGAACGGACGGGGCAGCAGAGCACACCTGTCTCTGTCAGGTCCGGCCGAGCCCAGCGGGTCCGTAAAGCCCCCATGGGGGCATACCAGTCCTAATGGAGTCCGGCCGGTCCCGAAACGGGTCCGTGAAGTTCGCCGCCACGCTGCAACCAGGTCGGTCGCCGTTGCCGCTGCACCTGCATCCTCCACCTCCCCTACATCTGCAGAACGCGCCGCAGGTCACAGCGGTCTTAGACGGTTAGACTAAGCTGTTAAGCCCTTTAGTTTTTTCTAACTAGCCCAACCATTGTTATCGTTTGAGATTTCTATGTAAATTTAAATGTACCAATTTTTTTTACTATTAATTATTGATGGAATATACCTATTGCAAATAAAAAAGTTGTTTCAAGTTATAAATGACGTATGCAGTTGATAACCCACAAGTATAGGGGATCGCAACAGTCTTCGAGGGAAGTAAAACCCAAATTTATTGATTCGACACAAGGGGAGACAAAGAATACTTATAAGCCTTAACAACTGAGTTGTCAATTCAGCTGCAACTGGAAAAGCACTAGTAACAGGGGTGATGTGAAAGCAGCAGTAATATGAGAGCAATAGTAACAGTAACACAGCAGCAGTAACACGGAGGCAATGGCACCAGAAAATAGTTGATACTACTTCTAATGACATATAGGACCAGAGAGCAATGATGATGACAAATGGACCGGGGTTCCCAGCTATCTACACTAGTGGTAACTCTCCAAACAAATAACAGGTGTTGGGTGAACAAATTACAGTTGGGCAATTGATAATTGTAAGGGCATGACAATGCATGCTTATGATAAGATAAGGTTTACTGTAGTATTTAATTGGGCATTACGACAAGGTACACAGACCGCTATCCAGCATGCATCTGTGCCTAAATAATCCACCTTCCGGTTAGCATCCGCACCCCTTCCAGTATTAAGTTGCAAACAACAGATTATTGCATTAAGTATTGTGCATAATGTAAACAACACATTCATCCTTAGACAAAGCATTGCTGTTTTACCCCTAGTGGCAACAACACATCTACAACCTTAGAACTTGCTGTCACTATCCCAGGTTAAATAGAGGCTGAACCCAACTATCTAGCATAAATACTCCCTCTTGGAGATACAAGCAACTACTTGATCAGGGTAACCACAAGTACCGGAGAGCATGCAAGATCTTAAATAAACAATAGTATGATAATATGATGAACAATCTGATCATAATGTAACAATTCATCGGATCCCAACAAACACAACACCAATTACATCATATGGATCTCAATCATGTAAGGCAGCTCATGAGATCATTGTATTGAAGTACATGGGAGAGAGAGTACCAACTAGCTACAGCCAAGAACCCGTAGTCCATGGGGGAACTACTCACAAACCATCATGGAGTCGAAGTGGAGGCGGTGGAGTCGATGGAGATGGCTCCGGGGGTCAATCCCCGTCCCGGCAGGGTGCCAGAACAGGAACTTCTGACCCCCGAAACGAGGTCTCGCGATGGCGACGGCGCTGCGGAAGTCTTTCTGGAGTATTAGATATATTTAGGGTTTTCGCGTCGGGGTGACTAAATAGGCGAAGGGGCAACGTCGGTGGCGTCCCGAGTGGGCCAAACCACCAGGCGGCGCGCCCTGGGGCCCAACCGCGCGAGCATGTGGTTTGGAGGCCGTGGGCCTCCCCCTGGCTTGCCCTTCTGGCTCCGTGTGTCTCTCGGAAAAATAGGAGGTTTGGCTTTTGTTTCGTCGAATTCCGAGAATATTGCCCGAACAGTTTTTCTGGAACCAAAAACAGCAGAAAACAGGAACTAGAACTGTGGCATCTTGTTAATAGGTTAGTCCCAGAAAATGTATAATAATGATATATAATGCATATAAAACATGTGACAATGATACATAAAACAAGCATGAAACATCAGAAATTATAGATACGTTAGAGACGTATCAGCAGTATGCTACTAAAGTTGGCTTAGAACAAAACGGGCAACATTGCCTCATTTTATTAAAAAAGTAGGAGTGAAATTGACCGGTTCATTAACGGGGAACCGGTCGAAAACCGTTACAAGTGCACCAATGTAGTCATGAAACACCACATTGTGCAGACCCGGCCAACCTGGCTACCCACACGAGACACACACGCCGCCGAGGAGAAAAACACCATCGAGGCCACCACCGAGCGTCATCGTCGTCACTCCTCCCCGAGCAAGCGATTCCGACTTCACCTTGGACGACCACCGACGAAGCCTCGCCGCAGCAGACGCCGTAAACCATGTCGGCCTATGCCAAACAGTCAACCCAAAGCGTTCGTTTCAAGCAATCCGATTGTTTTCCCGACTGGGCTGGATCTCGATTAATATATCCGGCCGCGCCGCCGTAAGCGGGCCTTATTTTCCCCTTTCCCTACACGGGCCGGCGAGAGGCTGCCAGCCATGGTGGTGGAGGCGAAGATCCGCGCCGGCGCCGTTAAAGTTGGCTTAGGACCGCTAGGAGACACCAAGGCGCGGCCCAGTAGCTTCTTGAATACTCCTACGTGGCTGCCCTAGGCATCCACTTGTCCAGCGTGCCCAGTCTATAGAATTACTGCAGTGATTTTCCTTTTTTTTTGTGGGCACAGCCGCACAGCAGTCTTTGCTGGAAAAGAGCCAGAAAAGAAAAAGGGAACGGAGAAACGAAATAATGAAAGTATTACTTGCCATGGGCCGAATCTGTCTGCCAGCCCATGAATACAGGCCCACGCGGTATACCGGTGGCGTTCGTTTCAAGCAATCCGATTGTTTTCCCGACTGGGCTGGATCTCGATTAATATATCCGGCCGCGCCGCCGTAAGCGGGCCTTATTTTCCCCTTTCCCTACACGGTTCGGCGAGACGCTGCCAGCCATGGTGGTGGAGGCGAAGATCCGCGCCGGCGCTCCAACTCGCTTCAACAAGTCCAATGTGGTGTTCGGCGCCCTCCCGTACGTGCACCTCCGCTGCACGGTCACATTCGAGCACGCCTCCCGGCGGCTCCGCGGCGGCGGCGCGGCCGTCCCCGACCTTGTGAAGCCCGACCCGAAGCAGCCGCCGTGGGCATCCGACAAGGTGATACGCCCCGTGCACGACCCCTCCATCTTCCTCCGCCCCGACGACACCCTCCGCGCCCTGCTCGACATGCTCGGCGCCATCCCGCGGCTGCGCGACGTCGACCTCTCGCCGGCCAACTGGGACGGCGAGTACGCGCCGCGGCGCATCGCGGAATGGCTGCAGGAGGAGGGGTCCCGGTGGTTCCTGGGCAGCGAGCGGCGGCTCTGCCAGTTCGAGGTGGAGGCGCGGCTGCAGGTGAAGAAGGTGTTCAACGAGCCCAGGGCGGTGCTGCAGCGGTGCCTCGAGGTGGTGATGCAGACCGTCGCGCCGGGGTCCGAGCAGGAGTGCGGGATCTGCCTGGACGAGTTCAGGAACGACGGCGAGCTGGAGCCGGTGAACCTGCCCTGCGCGCACGCCTTCCACCAGCATTGCATGCTCACGTGGCTCGACCGTGGGACCAATTGCCCCGCCTGCCGCTACGACCTCACCGGCATGGCCGCCGCGCCGTGGAAGTCGGCGACGACCAATAATACTACGGCGATTCATATACTAATACGCAGACGCAGACGGCGGGAGCACCGGTGAGGCCACTGTCCTCAGCAAGTCCGAGGAGCAAGGATCCGGCGAGGGGAGACCAATGTCTACGGATCGTGGAGATTTTTCTTGACCCTCTTTTCCAACTGCTGAATATCCATTTGTTGCAGTTTGGATCTTTTGCCCTTCCTCAAGTTACCTAGCAAAAATCTGCTTGGTGAAACACGCTGTCGCTCGACTTTTTTCGAAGAAAATGGCATAGCTCCACAATTTCATTGGCAAATGGTGTGTGCGCGTGTATATGAGCGTCTGCGTTGTACTGTATTTCGCAAAAGAAAAATCGTGTTACATTCGATGGGCAACAATCAAATTCCAGCAAACATGTGGCAGCCACAACCCGCCGCTCCACAAACAACTTGAAGAAAACAGAGCCAGCACCAGATAGCTTACATAAGACACTCGGCACGGGAACGAATAACCTCCATCCAGGCGCTGATAATACGTTTCTACCCATGTATCCAATCTTCGAGTATCATGGTCTAAATAGTCTGTATTCCCGAGCTTAAGTGTTTCCTTTCTTATTCATGTTTACAAGTTTTCAAAATTGTAAACATACATCTAGATGTACTAAATGATGTATCATAAAAAACTTGCAAAATCTCAGTTTGGTTTTTTTTGTATTCTGAGCTAAACAAAAACGAAATAAATATGGATTTGAGTAGAGTGAACGGTGCATAATTCAATACTCTAAAAATTATCAGATTATGTTATTTTCTGCAGCCAAAATTCAAAGAATTTAGTGTTGTGATTTTGCAACCTTGTAGCATACATCATTGTCTACATCGGCAAACATTTTCAAAAATTGAAACATATACGTATGACTTTTCACTTTTATAAAATAAAGGGATCCCTCCACCCCACGCGCCAATGAGAGTTTTTGATATTCCCTATAGAATACCTCCTACTTGGTATTCCACTACTAAGAGCATCTCCAACCGGAATGCACCCAAACTGTCTTCGGACATGTCCAGACGTGTCCACGGACGGACCCTCAACAAACCCCAAATGTTGTGTATTCCAACCGAAAATCCTAAATCACACACCTCAAAACTATAATAACCTTGCAACATAGATCATACGAATATTGAAAGATAGTTCGGCGGATACATATTCAGTTCGGACAGCTCTCCAAATTGTCGAGACATCCTTCAAAATATCCCAACAATGGCCGAGCCGCCATGGCATCATCCATGTAAGGTGATTGTACATTTTTACGGCATGCTCCATGTAGCATATAGAAGATCCACTCAACATATGCAATAGAGAAGTGGAGCAACAAAATTAATCACACAAGACATATATTGCCCACTTCCGCATAGCATCCGGCAAATTTTTAACGCCGGTTTGGATGCAAGACCATATATGACGGAGAGATAGTTCCGTGCACCTTACTCCATGAATCTCACTAAACATTTCATGGATCCTCCCCCAAAATTCATTGGGGCTTGCTTCTAAACCGGAATTGCTAACGGCCAACCAAGCATTGCACAACAACACGTCCTCATGAGCAGAGTAGGCAATCCCTCTTCCGCGCTACGGATCTGACATTGCACCAACAAGCACCAAATTAACCAATCGTACTACATTATTCTAGATCCTACAACTGTAAAGACGACAAATCTACGGACGAGCGACGACTGGGCCATCTCCGACGCCAGAGTTTTTCGAACCGTCGGCTACAGAGCTGCATATAGCCGGCGGCACGGTTATTTTGTCCGTAGCCCACCTAGATACCTCCTGCTCCACCACTGCAAGCCCGTCCCAATACATCTCAGCCCGGATTAAGCTAGATCCGCTGCCGAAGCCGACCATGGTCAAGTCTAGTGTAGTGGAGAGGACGAGGAGAGGAGTGAAGTGGAAGGGGGATTGGGGGGGGGGGGGGGGGAGAGTGGGCTAGGGTTTGATCCGGTGTGAGTATGGAGTAGTTTATATGTGGGGTCGGACTAGGCCGTATCTGAAGTGGCGGGTTGTCCGGGAGTGTTCGGACCGCCCCAAACCCTCCACACATATGGGCTAAGTTTGTAAATTGCCGGACAGTCCAGACGTTTGGGCTGAGTTTGGGGGTACCGCATTGGGTGGATCTTTTGTGTCCGGGCAGTCCGCTCGGACGTATAGTGGGTGTTTGCCTAGTCCGGTCGGAGATGGCCTAATGAGAGTATATTATTGCCATATTCAGCGGGCAGTCTAATAATAAAGCTTGTATACTCTTCTCTTAAAATTTAGTGACATCTTCAAACTACCATTTCAATTATTATTTTCCAATGACTCAATTCCAATTTCCAATGGATATAACTTTAACTTATATAATCCAAACAGTTACTTTTTGGACGACTATATTTTCTTGTCTATATCTACAACTCCCCTCAACCTCTCCACTAGCATTCCAATATGTGGCTCCTCTCATCTCTCGATATCCTCTTCCACACCACAATGAGTGATAGTAAGTCATTATGAAGACGTTCACGAATTCGTCATCATGCTGATCTAGATAGGATGAACTCGTTGCAACATTCGTGCGCCGCGAGAAGGATGAAATGGTGTATGTTCAGCGCCATGGAAGCTCCAAACCTGGTCGGCGGTTAATCGCGAGAGGAATGAAGAAAATTCCCCCAGTTTTAAAAAAATTAGGCCCCATAGGGCTTTACCCTTTTTCACATGCGATTTTTTTCTTCATCTTTTCTCTCCAGAAATGGCTTGAAAAATCTGCCACGCGCTATTCAAGTGTTCCAAGCACCTCAAATTATTACGAGTCAAGTTTAAAAATACTGTATAAAAAGTTAACACTGTGTTTGGATGTGGGAATTGAGGCCTGGAATCGCGAATCTGGAATTTGTGGAGCAGTTTCCGTTGTTTGGTTTGGTCGCGGAATTCTGGGCTGGAAACGACGGGCAATTCCGCGCGAGAGCCCGAGTACCTGTTCGCTCCAGCAAAACTTTCCGAGCCTCCACCCTGGGAAACGCACGGAAATCTGCTCGCGTACCTGTTCGCTGCTAGCTCGCATCGCTCGCGAAGACCGCGCGGACGAGGTCGACCGGGAGCTCGCCCAGCAGACGGCGGCGCCGGCGCCCAGGTATGCTGCTCGCCCCGCCCGTCTCCTCCGAGCCCTCTCCTCTCTCTCTCCGGGGCAGGCTGCTGCGCGCCCCGCTCGCCCGTCTCCCCGTGGTCTGTGCGCCGCCGGAACCCTAGATCGACCGGGGCCAACGGCGGCGGGGAACGACGGCTGGAGGAACGGCGGCGGGATGGACTTCCCTCCCTGGGCGTGCCTCCTCCTAGCCCGCCTCTTCTCTCTCCCTCCCTGCACTTTCTCCGCTCGACCCGGCTGCCTCTCCCTTTTCTCAGATTTTCCTGCCTCTCCCTTTTCTCAGATTTTCTAAATAAATTGTATGTGTGAACTGCAGATTTACAAGAGCTTCTGCTAGCTGCCGTGAAGGTATACATCTCATCTTCGATGCCCCTAGTTTGTGTACACATGTGACTAGAATTTATGTGGTATATCATGATAAGTTGTTGCAAGTAGAGTGCAATTTGGTACTGTGGTATGAATGTGTGATCATGTTTATGCATTTGTAGTATATATTTATTTACACAATGCTCTGAATAATTCATGTTGCAAATGGTGTGTGCTATTTTTAGAGACAAAATTATTATCCATGTGTTGTTTGTACTTCAAAACTATTTAATTTCTACTTGTGTTATTGTTTGTGACTTGATTTCGAATTTTTAATGTTATTATGTGTGCAAACAATATTCAAATATTGATATACAATTGTTTTCATACATGCAACAAGTTTTATATTATCCAAACTCAACAAAACATCCAATTCCAAGATTTATACATCCAAACAGGAATTGGAATTGTATGCTACCATCAGATTCCGGCCATAAATTCCATATACAACCAAACAGCGGAATTGGAATTACACCCCATTTCCTTTCCATCTGGGAAATGGAATTGGTAACTTTCCTACATCCAAACACAGTGTAAGATAAAAACATCTCCCGTAGTCTGCGGTGGCAGTAGTGTAATTCCGGAGAGATGCCTACCCCCCATGGTAAAATAGTTGCTCTGCACACTGCACTGTTCTCATTCTCTCTTTCTCCCTGAACACAGCGGCGACCAGCAGTAGCGCGCGGCGGCGCGACCTAGCGGGAGAGCGGCGGCACTGCAGGGCCGGCGAGCGGCGGCGGTCAGGTATCCGGCTCCCCCATCCCTAAATCTCCCCACTTCCCACCCCATGCCTATTGTTCTTTAACCTAAATTCTCAAATCCTAGGTATTTCCCATACCCTTAACGCCTAGCGTTGTTTTTTGTTGCTGAATGCTTGCCACCAAACCCGAATCCTTCTTCGCGAGGATCCATCTACCCGCGTTATAGATTCGATTATTCTAGCGAAGTCTCGATTTCCCCCAAATTTTGGAGGCTTACCTAAACCCCACGCGGTTCTTAAAGTCCTTCTGCTGAGAGGAGGTGGCATTCATGCGTTCCCTGATAATGGGGTTAAAGATGTGCTATTCGTATTGTGCCAGATCAGGAAAATTTTGGTAGAGGGTCCAAAAGTTCACCTTGAAAGCTGAAATGTTGCATGTTCAGGATAGATGATATGGGTGCTTCTCTCAGGAATATTTTTGTTGCTAGTTATCTGATCCCTGAGATTCGTGCAGTAATCTCACAAATTAACCGGTGTTAAAAAATGTGGCTAAAGGGGGATGGATCCCTCCCTTAACTGTACGTTGTTAGGTAGAAGATTAGACTTCTCCACCCTTTTTTTTCACGAGGAAAGCCACTTGTTTTATTCGGCCGTGCACCATGTGAATCGAACCTGGGTGGGTGAGCTCACCACCATGAGCTCTACCCACCAAGCGTTGGCTTGGTTCTCAATTAACCGGTGTTTAGAGCATTGTTGGTACTGTAACGGACCTGGTTATCGCATATACTGGTTCCTTCTGTTTCATGATCAATCGATTATGTTAGAAATGCTATTATGCCCTGTTATCAAAATGTTGCACAAAGTTTCGAGCAGACATGCAGCTGAGGTTAATTATCTCATGTTCAGCATGTTAACAGCCATTGTAAATAAATTCCTCCCTTTCGGTCGTTATATTAGGATATATTTCACTGTGAAAATTAGCATCAATGATGACATAAATCTTTCCACATCTATGGCTCTGCTTCAAGATAGTTGGTGCCCTTGGATGCTGATAAAATTTTGACATCTTTCCACATCTATGGCTCTGCTTCAAGATAGATGTCCTCTCTGGTGTGGAGTTGCGAGTAGGCAAATGAACTAGGAGGAAAAAACTTTGTTATACACGATGCAGGCCGCACGGGGTCCAAAACCGATACATCAGTGCATATGCCAAATGTGCATAGAGGTGTTTGATTGCTTGGCTCTCCCGTGTGGGTGAAATGCGGTACCACCCTTTGCAGTAGTGAGAATAGAATGTGGAATTATTTCACTGAACTACGTGATTTTGGGATTTGTGCAAAATTTTCATATAAGAATGCTGCAGGCCTGCAGCACAACTCTTCTGATACATTCATATAAGTTAACCAAGACTCCATTTTTTTCTACAGTTCATGTGTGCAAACGGAGAACGTATAATGCAGAATACTAGAAGAAAAAACCTGTAAATTTGAGCTTTTAGTGTAGATGCCTGATATGTTGTAGCATAATGGCGTTAATAAAAAAAATGTAGAAACAACATGGTCTGACATTTTTTCCCTTTTACTTCTTATCTATTTCATTTGTTGCTCCTAATTTAATTTATGTTTTTTTGTGGATAGTAAATTTGCAATTGTATTTTTAGAACTGATGAAATTTCTTTTTAGTCTATCTGCCCTGAAGCATGTGTATGACATTTTACAATGGCCACCCAGTCATTTGTAGGAAGTAAAAAACAGTATGCTGACATTTTTTAATATTTTGTATTCCATTCATTTCTCCTGATTTTATTTATGCTTGTTTATGGACTGTAAATTTGCAATTATCTGTGCTCTGTAAAAGAAGAAATGCATTTTAAGTTTCCATGCTTTGTAATTCCTTAAGCATGTGCCTCTATAATATTCAGTGAACGATTGATGCACCACTAAAAGGCTGATATCTTTTATGAATTTGACTTTTGGCAGGTGTTCAAGCATGGTTTTCCTTCAGGCGGAGATGTCTTGGAATGTGCTGATCTCTCCTGACCAGCTGAGCCCTGAGGGTCTGTTGCTCCGCAAGTCTGTCATCGTGCGTCTTTTGGAGGACATTACAAACAGGAAGGCCTCCAAGGACCATGGCTACTACATTGCTGTCAATGAGCTGAAGGCGATATCTGAAGGGAAAGTTCGTGAGCTGACCGGAGATGTTCTTTTCCCGGTCACATTTACCTGCATCACTCAGAAGCCCATGAAGGGTGAGATCTTGGTCGGATGTGTGGAGAAGATCCTGAAGCATGGCGTGTTCCTCAAATCTGGCCCGATAGAAAACATCTTTCTGTCGTACAAGTTGATGAGCGAGTACAAGTACATTGGTGGCGACAACCCGATGTTCATGAAGGACCACTCGAAGCTGGAGAAGGACACGATCGTGCGCTTCAAGGTCATGGGGTTCCGCTGGATGGAAGCAGATCGCCAGTTCCAGCTCCTTGTGACGCTGGATGGTGATTTCCTCGGCCCCCTGTGAGGTGCTTCGACAGCCCCTGCTGTACATTTAGTTATCTAGGTCGATGGATGGACGTGTCCGAACGAGTTAGGTTTAACTTAGCGGATTGAACTTTGCTATCTGTGATGACTGATGTCACTTGGTTACTGTAACTTATGTGGCAGTTGATGCAAACTCTAGCTGTGATGCTAATTAGTGTACTGTGAGCATGGTTTTAACATTTCACTCTCTACTTGCTTGCATGCTTCCTATGACATTTTGCATATCGGAATTGCTGAACCTGCCTTTGGTTGAAGCATACACATATACTTTTTTTTACAGAAAGATTCTTAGGCGCTAGTGAACTGTGGTGAGCAAATCTTATGTTTTAGAATCTATTATTGAAAAATAGACACACAGAAATAATATAGCTACTATCTTTCGAAGTACGGAGGGCATGTAAAGTTGTAAACTAGCCCTTGCTGTGATTCTTTTTCCAACGTTAAAGTTGATAACATCTGCAGTGGACATCTGAACTGCTAGCAAAGGCAAAAAGGTGTAAAAAAAACCAGAATCCATTTGTTCAGACTCGAGAACTGTAGAAACATCACTCGGTGCTGTGAGGCTGATGATAATAAGCACACAAGTGTACATGGCACATGCAAAAAATATACAACAGGGTATCTTCAGCAGGCTAACTGTCTATTATTAATTTATTACAGATAAAACTGCATGATTTCAATTAGTTGCAGTTAACTGGATACATATTACTCTTTTTTCCTTCTGTACTTTACACAGAACAGAGCAAGGAGCAGAATATTATTTTGACTTTCCATCCTTCCAATCAGATTGAACTTGAACGATTTATTGGGGAACTTTGAATTCACATCCTCCCAATCTTGGGTCTGCCACTGTCAGCTGCTCCAGAATGTACGTGATTGCCTCGGTCATCGTCGCCTTCCGCCCTGCTGGGAAGTTCCACATCTCATTCACGACGTGCCGTCCGTGAGGACTATACTCGTTGATCTCGCTCAGGGCGACCTTCACAGCACAGCAGACGCTGTCGCCACACTCAAGCCGCAGCTGTCTCAGTTTGGGATCATTGTCATCTACAACCTCCTGCAATTGTCCAGAAATCCAAGAGGTTGGAGCCACTGATTCTAGACACAAAATTCAGAGAATGGAAGTGCATGAATGGTGTAGAGACAAATTGGATAGACACCTTATCTTCTTCTCCATCGACCTTAATAGTCGTAAACGGACGCCAGGATGTCTTCTGTATTTCCTCCTGCCAACTTGAAACCAAGCTTGCAGCTTTGCCCTCTGGATCATTATCCTTGTATTTCCACTTGCATGCAATGTGAAAAGGCCTTTCATCAAGTTGTCCCATCCGTTTGATCCCAACAATGACACGCCCGCTGATCAGCATATTCTCCATACTCTGCAAATTATGACCATTTCAATGAGGAAACCTGTTAGTAACAACGTGATTCCTCCTGAAGAGAGCAATCAGAACTTTCAGAAACTATGGGCTTTTACCTGAATCAACACTTGGCGATTCTCTTGAAGCTCTTTCCTGTTCATCTCGTCTCTTTTGTAAAGGTCTAGCCATGAAGCTGTCAACCTGTCTAGTTCCTCTTTCAGATATACCATCACTGCGTAAAAATGCGGATGGTCTTCCTCTGTGAGATTCTCCCCTGCTTCTAGTTTCATGTTCAGCTGCCGCGTCATGAGCACTAGTGCTTCCCTTTGCTCCAGCTGCTCCTCGAGTTGAGTTAGCTTGGAACGAATGGCTTCCATCTCTTCCTAGAAAGAGTATGCATATATGAAATTCGATGGATCTTTTGATACTTGATATTACAGCTAAGAAATTGTTGATTGTCCTATTCAAAGAGAAGAAGAAACCTTGTGATTTTTTTGCAGTATCAGAGCATGGTCACCCAGTTCGCAGCCTCCACTTGCCGTCCGATCCAATGTGTTGATGTCCGAAGTACACTGTGACAATAAAAACAACTCAATACTAGATCAATTTTAGCATCATCCTTAGGAATACAAATAGATGATTTCAAAAATATCTTAGCAGCTACATGTCCAACATGTTGGCTTGTTGTAAGTTCATTTCAGCAGGGCAAGTGTTCTCTGTTACCATTTATCTGAACATATACTGTCCATGATCAATCCAATGACGATTCGACATGCAGTTGTGATTTATTTTCTCTAAAAATTCATTTCACGCCCTTTTTCCGTCTAGGTTGCGCATTCAACATTACTATGTGTAACATTCTTACTGTCAAACGATATCGGTGTTAATTTGCAAAAGTAAAGTAAATTCATGTAAAAGTTCAGCACCCTGAAAGATTGGCAGTGACCTCTTCTAATAGTTCAGGTAAAACAGATGACATGAGCCTACCTTCTCCAGATCTTCGAACTGCGCAATCTTCTCCATCTTGGACTCGATCTCTTTTTTCACATCCTCCAACTCCGCATTGAGCATCCGATTCTCCTCCTCCACTTCACGATTCATCTCCGGCACCGCATTGTCAGCTATGGTCCTCCACTCTGGTAAGAATGAAACAATTTTCTGCGTAAGTAATCAGTATCCTGATTGAGCTCACACGACCAATCCATGGATGAACTCGGCATCGGATTGATGATTTACCGGCGAGCTCTTGGCGGAGTAGGCTCGTCTCCTCCTCGGCCGCCAGCAGTGCGGAGGCCGCCTCCTCGCACCTGGCCTCCAGGAGCCTCGCCGCCTTCTCGTGTTCGACGGCAACTGCGTCCTCGTCGCTCCTCATGGTGGCACTCAGAAACCTCCCCAGCGCGTCCTCCCTGAGCAGGTCCTCCTCCACGGCCGTCCAGCCGTACACGGCTACGGCGCCGGGGTACGCGTTCTCGCCGTGCCGCTGCTGCTGCTGATGCCACTCCGTCCTCCCGGCGCCGGCAAAGCGGCCGGCGAGAGACGAGGCGGCGCGGAGGCCGGAGAGCGACTTGCCGAAGTGCAGCACCAGAAAGTGGTGGTTACGGCGGTGGGTGTCGGTCGGCGCCGCGTCTTGGACGAGCGCCGTGGTCGCGACGGCCGCCGGGTGCTGCCGCGCGTGGGAGGCCAGGAGGCTCACGGCGGTGTCGTCTTCGTCGTGGGCGGCGGCGGTGGTGGCGAGGACGCCGGTCCACGGCCACACGAGGAGCTCGCCGGCGCTTGTATCCGCCATTGGCACGTCGTCTGTACTTGACATGCAAATGTAGTGTGAGCTTTTTTCGAGAGTGTTGGGTACGGAGTACTTTTTTTAAATCTGACGATTGTGTTAAAATCAGTGAATTACACCATCAGATCTAGTAATGTGCCAGAAAAAAAAAGGGTAGTTGGGTGGCTTTGGTGAGTTTACACTTGTGTCAATTTCCACAAATAAAGCGAACCGAGGGTAGCTCATATGGATTGGTTCTTTACGGACTTACGGTGGAACCAGTTATGGGTGGGCAGAATGATCGATGCCGAAAATCGAAAGCGAAAAAGATAAGACCGAAACCGAGACCAAGACCGCAAAGCCGATCAAGAAATTGGGTAGCAAAATTCAGAAATGCTACATTTGTGGATTAATTCTTACGGGAATTAAAGACCAAATTTAGTTCGGCCAATTCGGTCATTAGTTACACGGTAGGTAACTGAACGGACCGAACTTTAGATAAGGCGCGGCAACTAAACGTTTGTGTGGATAACACAACACTGGCAACAATAGCACGTTGTGCACTCATGCGACGCAATTTCACATCTTACCGAAAGTCCACACTAAAATTAAGTGAGGCTAACTTTGAATGCATTCTCTCATTCATTCACAATTTTCAGTTGGTCTCCAAAAAAAAAAAAAAAAAATTTATTGTAGAGGGGTCAGGTCAGGACACCATTTCGCAGAGGCACACACGGGAGGAGGCGCTGCCAAGGTCGACCTCCTCTCCCCCGACCTAACCCTTTCCGCGCCGCGCCGCCGGCCGGCCGCGCCACCCCTTCCCCTCCTTCCCTCCCGCTCCTCCTCCTATTCCCTCCCCGCGTCCGCGTCGTCCCCGCGGCGGCCGGCGCGGCTCCCGTCCCCCCTCCCTGCCTCTCCTCTCCCGCCGCCGTCGGCGTGCGCCGCCGAGCGCTGCTCGGGCGTGGCCGACGGCGGCGGCTGTTCTCTCCCCGACGCGTTGGAGGCCTGGCGGGGCAGCCCTCCTCCGGTGGCGGTGTTGCTAGGGTGGCGGCGGTCCGGCCTTGGCCGGGAGGTTGTGCTCCGGCGGTGCTAGCGGCGTGCTGCGGGGCAGCGCAGAGCTGCGAGCGGCGACGCGCTGGTGGCGGCCGACGGCGCCCAGCGGCCCAGATCTGGGCCCGACGGGCTTCATCTGGGTCGGGGCGGGTTGGTCTCCCCGGCAGTTCGCTCTGCAGATGGCGGCAAGGTGGATGGTGCAAGGGACAGCAGCGACAGTGGCCGGCTTGTTGCAGCGTGGCGGCGGGATTTACGGGCCCGATCTGGGCCTGGCCGGACCTTGTTGGGACTGGTGTGCCTCTGCGGGGGCTTTACGGGGCCGATGGGCCCGACCGGACCTAACGGGGACTGGTGTGCTCTGCTGCTGCGTCCGGTCGACTACCGCTTCTGGCGGTGGAGGCGTTCCCTCCCGCGTGGCCGCGGTACGGCTGACCCCAGTACAATCTACTCCTGCCTCCGTCTTGTAGACCTCGGGACGACGGCTTCGGTGCGACGGTGATTGCGGCTTCGTGACCGTGGTGGCGCATGTTGGTGGGCGGCTAGTTTGGTGGTGGCAAGGCCTCGTCTTGCGGGGCTCCGGTGCTACGGATCGTCTAGGGTTTATGGATAGGGTTGTGCGGGAGAAATCCTTGTCGGCTGGGCCAACACCGACGCGATGCCGCCTCCGGGTGGCCTCATACCTTCCTGAAGGGCGTCGTGGCTATCCTTTGTCCGCATCCCTCTGTGTGCCGGGGGAAACCCTAGGATCAGTGTGCTGGTCCGGGCAGTAGCGTACGCGTGCCTTCTTGAAGGTGCTGCTTGGTACTCGTCGATTCTTTGCCAGGAGCGTGGTGGTACTTCCTCAGAGAGGGCGCAACGGTTCCGAGTCGTCGTAGCTTAGTCTATCCGCTTATGTCTCCATTTCTTTTTCTTCTCTCGCTTTTCTTTTGGTGTTTGTTTGCTGCTGCCCCAGCATTTCATGTTTGTTGGTTGTATCGGGTGGTTGCTATATTAATATAGCGGGGCTACGGCCTATTTCGTCAAAAAAGTTGTAGATAATGCTTCAACCTTTGCATAGAGTATTTTATTTGCAAACTTTGGTTGAATTTTATTCCTACTAACTGATAATCATATATGCCTTGAAAATGGTCCAAATTAAAAAACGCTGCCAAGATTTGCATTGAATATTGCTCAAATTCTGTGCTCACAACAGCCGCCGCTATTCGATCATTAACGAACCCGAATTTATCGGGTACTTAAATTGACAAGGATATTTTGTTCTTCATTTATGGGAGACCGAAATGAAAATAGATTGAACTAGAAACCCGACTTTTCGATCATGACCGAAACATCCGCCCCTAGAACCAGTCCACCCAACATTTTCAAGCTCAAGATCTACCGGATCAGATTTTTGGAGGTGCTCATAAGGATGGGAGTGCATGTGTTAATAGGGATGAGTGTACATAAGTGTTTGGGAGTGTCTGCATATGTATTGTGTTTATTTTTTAACTTCCACAGTAAAAACTTTCAATATGTAAATAGTTAATTCTTGAGACCCTGTACTTCTCAAAATACAAATGGGCCAATGGAAGCAGGCAGTTGCAGCTGGCGGTGTTGGCGACCGCGAGCAACAGGGATGGAGGTTGGAGGAGGACAGGAGGTAGTCGGGATCGAAGGTAAAGACAACGGACACAATGCGTGCGAGGTAGGCCTTAGCCCACCTGTAGTTCTTCCGACGTCGATGTTGTCCGTATGTGACGGTAGATGCGTCAAAATTATCACTTTGAGCGGTCAATTGGAGCTCCTGCAGTTTAGACCAGTTCATTTAGCAGCTTAAAAAAAGCGCCCCGACAAAATAAACAACAAATATACGTACACTTATATCTAGAGACAGTGTGGCAAAAAATGTCTACTCTATTTGATATGTGAACAAAACAAAACAGCTCTGATCTCTTCTCAACCTTGAGTATACGTAGTTTCAAAACATATTTTCTCAGTCAGTAAACATGTTTTGTTCCCTCTTTTTTGATGGCCCTAGAGCCTTGTCCTCTTCGTGAGGACACCTGTGTAACAACATTTCTTTCTACCTAATCGAATGGTAGAACGCCTGTCTTAAGCTTCAAAAAAAAAAAAAAACGAAGGTAGCAATCGTGCCATCCAAGTCCTCCCAGATCGAGCAAAATTACCCTCCGGCGACTTGACACGTCACACGCGTCGGCCCAAGTGGACGAATCCGAGTCCAGCTTAACAGCACAGCGGACTGCAGTGCACCGCCATATGCAGGTGTGGCCGAAGCGGAGTCGGAGACGGCCGAACACTGCTTAACACGCACGCCAAATCCTTTATAAGCACACACCCAGTGCCCTAAGACGATCACATCTCTCCTCGACTCCAATACGTACGCTGCTTCCAACTCTCGAGATCCCAAGAATCTTCTTCCACTGCGCGCGCGAGAGATCGATCTACAGGAGCTCGATCAATGGGGAAGCGGAAGTCGGCGAGCTCGAAGATGGCGTCGCGGAAGAAGCCGGCGGTGAAGCTGGACACGGCCTTCTGCTGTCCGTTCTGCAACCACCCCGGGAGCGTGGAGTGCAAGATCGACGTCAAGGACTGGATCGCCGAAGCCGTCTGCTTCGTCTGCAAGGAGAGGTACTCCACCAAGGCGCACGCCCTCACCGAGCCCATCGATGTCTACAGCGAGTGGATCGACGAGTGTGAGAAGGCCAACGAAGGAGTCGTCATCCGGGATTAGAAGCTACAGCTGCGGCAACGATGCGTGATGGATCGCGGGTGTACGTCCGGCCGTGTTAGTTTCAGACAAAGATCGTCAAGCTTGATGCTTGATTAGTCCTTGCGTCTCTACAGTTTCTGTTGTTCTTCGATCTGAAATTGTACATCAAACGAATTTCAATCGGAGTCTGTTCTTTTCTTGCTGACAAATCTGTAACTCTGTTTTAGTGGAGTTTCGTGTTTGATGCAGCCCCTGCGGATTAATTTTGTTCCACCTTGTTGAGTTTATATTACTAATGCAAGCAAAATATATACTAGTGTTTAAAAGTGAACTGGCAATTTTCAATCATCTATTTTGTTCCTGTACACCATACCCTATGTTGGTCACAGCCCGCAAATCCTATGCGGCGCCCGTTAGCGCCGCATAGAGATTGCGCCGCCTGAAGGATTCGCGAGGCGAAGTTTACTAGGCCGGCCCCGTTGGCGCCTTTTTTTTTCCTTTTCTGTTTCTTTTTTGTTTCTTTTTTGTTTCTTTTTTCGATTTTGTTTTTCTTTTTTCTTTTATGTTTTGTTTTTGTTTTTGTTTTCTTTTTCTTATTACATTTCGTTTTTTGTTCTCGTTTCTTTTTTGCGTTTTTCTTTTCCTTTTTCCGTTTTCTTTTTTCTTATTTTTGTCGTTTCTTTTTTGTTTTCTGTTTTTCTTTTTTGTTTCCGCTAAATGGTTCCATTTTTAAATGGCTCCAATTTTAAAATTGTTTCAAATTTAAAATGTTTCTCAATTATAAAATTGTTCATTTTTTAAAACGGTTCTATTTTTGAAAATGGTTCCAACTTTAAAATGGTTCCATTTTGAAAACCGTTCCAAATTTAAAAATGATTTCGAATTTAAAAATGGTTCCAAATTTAAAAATGGTTCCGAATTTAAAATAGTTTCACTTTGAAAATGGTTCCAAATTTAAAAATGGTTCCATTTTGAAAATGATTTATTTTTTAAAAAAGTTCCAAATTAAAAATGGTTCCAAATTTGAAAATTGTTCCATTTTGAAAATGGTTCCAAATTAAAAATGGTTTTGAATTTAAATATGGTTCCGAATTTAAAATGGTTCCAAATTTAAAATTGGTTCCAGATTTGAAAATGGTTCCAAATTTAAATTCGGAACCATTCCATTTTGAAAATGGTTTCAATTTTTAGAAATGGTTCTGAATTTATAATGGTTCCAAATTAAAAATGGTTCCAAATTTAAAAATTGTTTATTTTTGAAAATGGTTTGAAATTTAAAAATGGTTCCAAATTAAAAATGATTCCGAATTTCAAATGGTTTCAAATTTGAAAATTCTTCATTTTTTAAAATGGTTCTATTTTAAAATGGTTCCAAATTTAAAAATAGTTACAAATTTTAAAAATGTTCAGATTTAAAAAAAATCAAATTCAAAATTCGTTCAAATGTCAAAATTGTTCAAGTAAAAACGTACAGATTTGAAATATGTTCAAATCAAATTGGATATTAAAAATATATAAAAGGAGAAAAAAGAACTGTGCTTCTTTTATTGGGCCGCTCGAAAGCGGCCCATGAAGCTTTTCCTTCTGGCGGCCGGCGCAAATTGAGCCCCGGAGAGCCCGCGCGAAGCGAACGAAACAGACAAATAGCGCGCGACTGAAATAGGCCGGACCACGGCTGGAGCGACATAGGCGCCGCAAGTCTTATGCGGCGCTAATGAGCGCCGCAAAGGAGCTCCCATCACAGCCTCACAGGGATGATGCAGAAACAATTACGAGCCATGCATCCACGTTACGTACTATTTTAAAACAAAGATTCGCTATCGGGCTAGTGACATCCGTTGCTATTCACAAGTCCTAAATTGCCAAACGGCAGTCGCTCAATTCAAAATGGACGGAAGGCAGTAAATTAGGACGCACGATACATATGGCACGACCTGTACTTACCAGGACACGATGAGCCAGATCAGGATGGACATTAAAAACCTAGAAATTCCATACATGCAAATATATAGATGCTAACTACTGGCGTGCGGTAGGCGGTTTCATTTTATTTGTAAAACTAGAATGATACCCGCGCGTTGGAGCGGGTATCTCTTAATGGGTTAAGTATACTTTTGATCCCTCGACAACGCTTTAATGATGGTTGACCGCTCGACATATTTTTTGCGACACATCATATAGGATTTGGCTGGATTTAGTCCATCTACCGTGGGGATCAGTTGTCCTCTCAATCTCTCGCAACGAACCGTAGGTCTCGAAGAATGGCGACAAACTGTACAGATGGAGGCGTCAGGGAGCTAATCCACGCCGCACCCTCCTTGGACGTCCGTTGAGCGCCTCTCCCTCACGTGAACTACTCGACCCCCAACGGCATGCAACCCATGCCTTTCCTGCCCCGGCTCCCTCTCCGTGTCAGCTGCCGCAGGCCTGCCGTGTCAGCCGTCACCGCCACAGATGTTAGGTCGGTTACCCATGTCGGATGAGCCTAGTGTATGAAATCTAATCTTGTTAAACACGTGGCACACAAAAGGTCAAAACCGGTGAACCATTATTAAACCGCGGACAAGGACTATAATTAGACCAAATTAAGTGTTTGAGAGCCAGGTTGTGAGGACCCCTCAGACTACCAGTCCGAGGTGCCCACGTTATGTAAACAGATCACGATCCCAATGATCAGTGCATCGCGATCACATAACCAACATGGTATACAAAGTTACATCATCCAACTCGATTAGTACAAGACATACATAAATGATGGTCACACGACCAAGCCTGCAACCATCGTCACGCAGGACGGAATTTACTACGATATAGCGGAAGCTTTCGGCTAGCGTCGGCCCTCGTCACAACCGGACGCATTCCCACAGAGCAGTTGACCGGTGACACTCAGTTGGCGTAGTCGTCGGCGTACTCCTCCTCTTCAGCGTAGACCTCCTCGTTGTAATCTGGACGTTTGAATATCCAGGGACACAGCAATATGAGTACAATTACGTACTCGCAATACCACCTCAAGGATCAAGTTTTCATGGTAATGCAAATAAACGTTTTTCGAAAACTGGGATAGCTGCTATATAATGCTATAGGGCTTAGTTTTCGCAAACGATGCTTTTAGACATAGAGATTACAACATCTCTATATCCTTGTTAAACAAAACATTTAGAGATAGAATTCTCTCTTGTAGAAATAGCATGTACTATTTCCACATTTTTGTAAAACACTCTGTAAAACTTTTCAAAGACAATAGGATGGGGATCCCCTTTTTTCTTTCCATGAGACCAGACTGATTGTCTCCCGAGACCAACCATCTTCTCCCAAATCCGTACCTCCCAGGTACCTTCTTGAATTGCCTCCTTGTTTCCACCGAGAAAACCATTTTTCTTTTGAAAACATAAAATTGCCCATACGCCTAGATCGGTGGCCTTTCCAACCGTCCATGACCGCGGACACGGCTATTCGAATAGTTTTACACTCTGCAGAGGTGGTGCACTTTCACCACACCAAACGGTCATCCGCCGTGTTCAGCCACGGTCCGCCATACGACAGTATGCGAGGGTTCGGATAACCTGATCAAAGCTTTCCACTAATCCACCCTAGTACAGAGGACTCCCGATAGGTTGGCACCGTGTGCTCCACTAGACCCCTGGTCTCTCTCGGGACGCCACACCGCCACGGCAGGGGACCCAACGTAATCGTCCGGCTGCGGGTCCCTCCGCTTGTGTATTGCCTCGTACAGATGACAACCCGGCTTCGAGGGCCCCGCCCTTATAGAGTATGAGATCCTCCGCACTAAAATGGACAAGCTTCTGGCTAAGCCCTACCCATATCAGGTAGTGTGGTTGCACGGGTTAATTGTTCGGGCGGCCGCTAGGGCAGTACTTTGTTTTTCAAAACATCTCCACTTCCGACTGCTCCCAGCAAGTCGGGTTTTCGCAAACTCACCGAATGCTCCCAGCACTTCGGGTTTTCAGAAAAATCTCCATTTGCTCCCAGCAACATGGGTTTTATAAATCACTTTCTCGCCGATTCGCTCCCAGCGACTCGGGTTTTCTTCCAAAAATATTTTACCAAAAACCGGCTCCCATCCTAAAGTTTTGAGGTAAGAGTATAAGGATATGCTACTAGCGAATATAATTTTCTTGATAGCGCCTTCAGTAGAAGGCTTCTCAAGTAAATACTTCTTTTTATAAAACCTATTATATACTAGTAGATATATCTTTGGCCAAACAATACTTTTGTAAAAAAAATAGTTTTTGGGTGGCAAAATGCCACAGAAAAGATAAAACATGCATTATTTTATTTTGAAAACAAGACATGCTTTGTACAAATAATAGGAGTTCAATAGGGTGTTGAGGTGGCTTGCCTGGCTCAGCAATATGTCCTTGGTCTTTATCTTGAGGTTCTTCGGGTTCACTCCTCACTTCCAGTTCCTTCCCGATCGTATCTAACGTCGTAAACAGGAAAAAGAACAATACTCAAAACACAAGACAATACCACAGGGACATATCAAACAGCAAGCATTTGCACAAGACACTAAGCTAACAATCAATAGCAAGCGATTCACTTGGTTAAACAACAACAAGCAATAGGTTCATTTAGCTAAGACAGACAGCAAACACACCTAAGAAAGTATACACAACAACCCAAATCGTTAAAAAGGTGGTTTTAACTAAACCCTAAAACAAAACACTCTTTAGGGTGATTAGGTCATTTAACAAGGCGGCTACAGTAGTTTAGGTAATACTTCAGACAAAAGTATCTCTTTAGTTTTCAGGCAATACTTCAGACAAAAGTTAAGTTGCTACTTATTTTATATTATTAAATTATTTCACCAAGTTAAGATAGAGACATTAACCAACTACTCATGCTAGTATTTAAACTTAAAGACTACCAAGGCCAACATATTAAATCACACAAACATGTTTGGCAACTACAATACAGTTTATTATTTATTTACAAATAGGGTTAAGGTGATAATTAGACAACCTTTTTGGATCACTTTAAATCTGTAAAACTAAACATCACTAATAAACTTAAAACAACCAGTAGCAAAGAAGAACTTTATTAGTGAAGTTTACTTTATTTCATTAATCATGTAATTAAGCAAACAAACATGATTAATTCATTTTATTTCCTTAGGCACTAATAGCATTTTACAACTAACTTCATTCTGTTTTTACTTAAGCACTAACAGTACTAACATATTAAGAACAACATTATGTAATGATCTACAGTACCTAAACATTTCACAAACAACCATAGCAACAATTTCATAAAGGACCAAATATTTATTTTATCACTTTTTAATAGGCAGAAAACACCACTTTTAGAGTTTATTAAGTCCAGAGTGTTCTGTTCAACAAAAAGTTATGCAAAGATAGGTTTAGGTTCTATGTAAGTATTTTCAACTAATGCAATTGGATTTAGTCCAAAATCTTATTCACAGAAAATTAATTAAATGCTAGAAAACCCTACTGGTCCAAACTTCCAACACATGCCATTTCGAAACTAAGCATCACAAACACATGAGGTTAATTTCTAAAGACAGCTATAGTCACAAGCATTCCAGAACAATTGAACTCACTGTTTTTGGATTCATAAAACTCAAGTAATTAATAGTTCTTTGATTTTGACCAGTGGCAGTACAGTAATTTTCACGCTCACACAAATTAATATTTTTAAGATCTGCAAATTGGAGATGGTTCTAAACTCATTGCTTTACCACTGCGATTTTTGGTTTGGCTAAAAACTCGATAAAAGTATTTTATTTGGATTAAAACCTACAGGGCAGTTTCTGCCTAAACAGGAAAATAGATCTACTAAACAAAAAAAACATGAATGGGCCGGATCTGCCTGGATCCGAGCTGCATCAAGCTGGGCCGGCCCACCGCGGTGCACACTCAAGGGAAGGGGTAAGCTGCCCTCAGATCTAGATCTAATGGCCAGAAACAGATCCAAAAACATACAATCGAAACCGTTGATCAAAAGATGGACGGTGGCTGTTCTTCTTCTTCCTTGAAATGTCCAGAACGTGAATAAAGGAAGGGATTCGACCTGGGCTGCTAGCTGCTCACCGAGGGGGCTGCTGGGTGTGACGGGGAGTGTGCAAGAGAGGTGCAGGGGGTCGGGGTAGCTAGGGGTGGTTGCAAATCGTGTTGGAGAGCTCCCGAACGTCGGCGCTGTCGACAACGCCCGCCACGGCCACGTCACGTCCCCGGCAGCTCCGGTACACCTGAAAGCAAACGAGGGTGTCTAAGAGGTCGCCTGAGAGGAGGGGAAAGAGGCAGTGCAGAGGGAGAGAGAAAAGGGGGACGGAGTCCACGGCGAGCTTGCTCGCAAGCTCACGGACCCGAGCTCGGTTCCTCGAAGTTTACGAGCAGAAGAGAGGGGGAGCTCGAGAGATATGGCAGGGGGTGGGAGAGTGGAGGTGCAGGAGGCTAATGGGCAAGGTGAGAGGGGCTGGGGAGCATTGTGAACTCTTATCCACGGGTGTGGCCGGTGTAGGGTGGTCGGGGTGCACGGGCTCGAGTGGCACGGTCGTGGGAAGGCGATTGGCTCGGGGAGGCGGTGGAGGAGCGTCTGCTGGCACTGTTGCTCGTTTTGGAGGCGAGCTACTGGCCTGGGGCCGTTGACAAGTTCTGGGGCAAGGGAGAGGTCGTGTTTGCCCATCAAGTGCTCGATAAAATGCCCACAAGAAGAGGACAAAAGGGGAGGCAGGGCTAGGGTTGGCCAGGGGCAAGGGCAAGGGTCCAGGGGGTGTGTGAGGGTTAATGGCACATCCAAAACTAGAGTTTGGGGAGAGGGGTGTGTCGGTTTAATAATAATATGATTTTTGGCTGATTAGATTAGGCCACTTTGCTAAGATGAGTTAGTCAACTCTTTTTCTAGAAAGTCACCAAACCAGTTGGATTGGGCAGAGGGGGTATAGGATCAGCATTAGGTTTAAAGGTTTAGGTCAAAGGGGTTCAACAAGCACTAAACACAAAAATGGCAAATTGCTAACTTATAACACCACCTATGGTCACCTTATGAAGTAGTACTCAACACAAGCATGGAGTAATGATTAAACACTTTGAAAATTTTAGAGAGGACTATAGATGGAAAGTGGAGGTGATGTAGGTGATGCTAGAGTTTTGTATTTCCAAAAAGATCAAAAGAAACACAAATGGTGAGGCTCTAGAAATGCTAAAAGTTAACATGAGCTAAGATAGATATGCACTATTTAATAATTAATTGTTTTAGAAATGTTTTAACTCAAACAACCTAAAAAGAGGTAAACAAGTTACAAGCATGCAAAAACATCAAACAAGACTCTATGATTCCAATTCAAGCAATAAACCTTAACTTGATACCAACAAAGCCACATGTCACTCACAGAAATACACACTCAAGACAGATAAAATAAGCACAAGTCAAAAAGTTCAAACATACAAACAATTGGATAAATAACCAAACATATTTGTGAGGTGGTGACAAACATGATCATGGCAAGGTTTTTGGTAGAAAGAGAATTAAACCACTTCTTAGTAATATTTTCCAAAGAAGTAGAAATTTAGAGTTTTTAAATAAGGGTTGAAAATACTAGCAACACCTTAACTTAAAGATATATTAGGACTTATTATATAGTCCTCCATGGTTTAAAAACGAGTAAATTTGAAAGTACTTTTATTCTCTCAAAGAATAGATTTTTGGGTAGTTGCTAAAATCAAAACATCAGGGTAAATGGAGTTTGTTAAAATTATGAGAGGAGAAGATATATGGACCATTTTTACTTGTCAAAACATTGATCCCAAAGGTCATATCATAACCAGGTTGAGTTCCAAGCTTGATATTTAGAGAGGTCATGACACAAACCCATACCACAACGTGACAAACCAAACAAACATGAGTAAATCACATCTAGTAACAAGACATTTCAAAAAGTTTTTGTTGCCCTAAATTTTAGGTCTCGGACAATTAAGTTTTTCCTGGTTCCAAAATTTGGGACGTTACACAGGTTTAGACCATAATAGAGTTGAGCGACCATAGTTGGACTTATTCAACACTTGAGGGACCAAAAGTGCACTTAACCCATCTAATAAACTACTTACAAAATCTTCACTAATTTATTTGTTGAGGCTGACCTAGTGCCATAGACACATTATATATATGACCCCTATTGCTAACCATCTTTTTTTTCTTAGAGGACTCTTTTTCTCAAGCTGGACTTCGAAGCATATGCTGCGTAAATTGGAGCTTCAAAATATACCCAACTCCTTTGCCTCGTCCCCCTCAGGTTCAATATCTAGATATTTTGAATCGAATACAAAATCACCTTTACTGCTATTGCTGTGTTAAGGTAGTCAGGATCGGGATTCTAGTGTGGATCGACACATATGCCGTAAGATCTCAAATCTAGGATCATAACTAGTAGGATCGTAAATCGTGGATTCTAGTTACTAGAATCATTGAATCGATCGAGTCAATTTAGATCGTAAAGTCGTAGAATGGTATGATAGAATCGGGATTCTAATTACCGTGACATTGGGAACACTCTATTTTTGGTTGCCCCTTGTCCCACTTTAGCTGGTGGTGCATCAAAGAGGCTCCGGGTTGGGTTAGTTCCCTGCGGATTTGATGATTTAATAGATGTGGCTTTGAAAAATCCGAGAGCTAGGGAAAAACTATATGGGATGGGCGATTTTGGGGACTATGGTTTGGGAATTTGGAACACGCGGAATAACCAGTGTTCAACAACAAAGTCTGTTCTTCAACGCTCACCATTGTGTTTGAAACTAATTCAAATCTTTCGCAGTGGAGAATATTATTGCCGGAAAAACATAAAGATCATTGGAAAAAGGTGCTGGAGCAGCTGAAGCTCACAACGAGAAAGTTCCAGCTTGTTGCTTCACATCGAAGATTAATTGGTTGATTTTTGGGTATCTTTTAATCATGTGTGGTTTTGGGTGCTCCCTACTTCTTGTGTGTTCCTTGGCTTATCTCTGTTGTAACTAGGAACATTCCGGTGGTGTTGTTTTTGGAAATGGTTGTTTTAGTTTAGCTGGGTTGTGAGCTGGTACCCCTAGCAGACTTGTGTTTCTTTTTGAATTACAGCTGGTGCCCCAGCGTCCTTTGTTGCTTCCTTATTAAGGAAGGCTCTCTAAAATAAACATTCAAGATTCTGATGAGGAACCTTGAAATTCTACATCACTTCGGTTGGATATGAAAAATTGCTTGTCAACTTAAACATAAAATTTCTTCTGGATCATCCATGATAGGTCGGACACTAGAAATCTGCTACAAAGGAAATCCTTTAACTCCCAAGTTGTGATTGCTCTGTTAGTAAAGAAAAGGCCGAGGAGCCCAAATGCATATTTTATAGGACTCTACTGTTGGAGAGGACTGTTGGTAAGTCATTATGCCGGTACGAAACATTGGTACTTCAGTTTCTATGAAGATTAGAAAACGCTTCTATTAGGCGGACCTAACGCGCCGAATCGTAGGTCGCTTCCTTCGCTGGAGCTGAGCGCGCCACATGGGCGGGACCCGGTGCCACATAGGCCGGTTTTTCAATGGACTAAAGTTCGCTGGCCAGCCCACTTACGCATGCATGTGCCTGCTCATATACTTTTGCATGCGCGCGGATCGTCCATTCTCTTCCCAGCTCTGTACACGTCTTCTAAAAAAACTGCATGTAACTATCATTTAGGAGGTTAGGTATTTTGATTATGAAAAATATACTCAGTAGATGGCTCGTATTTGTCAAATCGGTGAAATCTGGCTGATGATGGCACAACTTAAAAAAAACAATATTGCATATGTTTCTTAAATTTGTAACGAAGTCGAACGATTTTTGTTGAGAAACCATACAAAAATGTTGCAATGTTTTTTGTGTGATGCTGCAAGTTTGCGTGTCTCTCTGATGTTTACCAAAATGGTGCAAACAAATTTTATTTTTGTTGTAATGGCTTGAATTTTTTGTTGCTATAGATGGTGTTTTCTGTTGTAAATGAATCTGTACCAAAAACAATTTTAGTTAAACACTTTTTAATTGCTGAAAAAACATGGTTTTTTGTTTCAATCATTTGTGATTTTTGTTGAAATAGTTGGTAGATTTTGTTGCGAAGCAATCTGTAGCAACAAAAAAATGTTGTTTAACCACTTTTTTGTAACATTAATTTTTTCGAAATGTTGCGACAAATTGTTGTAATAGTACAGATTTTTTGTACACGGGGTGAGCGATTTTGTGTCAATACTCGATATTTTGTTGCGATGCTAGTGGTAAATAACCAGGGGTGGCATTTTTCCTATAAATATCGGCAAGGTCAGGGGCAACGAGTTGTACCCCTTCGTTTAAGTGGAGCAACAATGTATTGCGGGTTGTTTTTCGAAAAACTAAGGGGCTAAAATGCAAAGTGCGCTACACTGATTTGTACGCGTAAGAATTAAGATGAGGATCCAACGGTGGGGAGGGGGACCTAGATAGGGGCGCTTTAGGTTGACCTACGCCTAGCACTGCCCATACATCGAAGGCCGGATACCACAACATCTCAAACTCCATTCTTCTCTTTCCTTAAATTTCGATAAAAACGTGGATTACCCAGTAGGGTAATTTCCTACTGTTTCACGTAAGAAGAAGAAGATTTGTTACATGGAGACACTTCACGAACAACAATTCCTTAGTTTGGTAGACTTGAAAACCAATATTGCACAACCAATAAAGTTTTGCATTAAAGATCGATTTTAGTCATCCCCATTAGAAAACCAAGAGAATTCTAGCAGGTTTTGAGGTAACTACAACAACAACAACAACAAAACCTTTTTTCCCAAACAAGTTGGGGTAGGCTAGAGTTGAAACCCATAAGATCTCGAAACTAGGTCATGGTTCTGGCACATGGATAGCTAACTTCCACGCAGCCCTATCCATGACTAGTTCTTTGGTGATATTCCAATCCTTCAGATCTCTCTTAATAGACTCCTCCCATGTCAAGTTTGGCCTACCACGACCCCTCTTAACATTCTCATCCCGCTTTATCCGTCCGGTATGCAATGGCGCTTCCGGAGGCCTACGTTCTATATGACCAAACCATCTTAGACGGTGTTGGACTACCTTCTCTTCAATTGGTGCTACCCCAACTCTCTCACGTATATCATCATTCCTAACCCGGTCATTTCTTGTGTGGTCACATATCCATCTCAACATGCGCATCTCCGCTACACCTAACTGTTGGATATGTCGTCTCTTGGTCGGCCAACATTCTGCGCCATACAACATCGCAGGTCGAATCGCCGCCCTATAGAACTTGCCTTTTAGCTTTTGTGGCACTTTCCTATCACAGAGGACGCCAGAAGCTTGGCGCCACTTCATCCAACCAGCTTTGATTCGATGACTCACATCTTCATCGATATCACCATCCTTCTGGAGCATAGACCCCAAATATCGGAAGGTGTCTTTCTCAGGTACCACCTGTCCATCAAGCCTAACCTCTTCCTCCTCGTGCCTAGTAGTACTGAAACTGCACCTCATGTACTCAGTTTTGGTTCTACTAAGCCTAAAACCTTTCGATTCTAGAGTCCGCCTCCACAGCTCTAACTTTCTATTAACCCCGCCCGACTATCATCAATTAGCACCACATCATCCGCAAAGAGCATACACCATGGGATATCTCCTTGTATATCCCATGTGACCTCAACCATCACCAAAGTAAAGAGATAAGGGCTCAAAGCTGACCCTGGTGCAGTCCTATTTAATTGCCCAAATTGCAAGTATGGAATGTAATAAATGCCAAGACCAAGAACTGATAGATTAATTGTTCATTACTAATAGTTCATTGTACATTTTTTATTTCTATATTGTGGTACTTAGCTTCTGTACCATGAATCAAATGCTTCTTGACAATCTTACACAACATTTAAATCCTTTGCGAGCAATAAATTAATACAATGCTTATCCATGGCTTAACCACACATTAGATACTTCTTCAAGTTTATGGTACAATGGCCTATAAAGTCATCGAACTGGAGCATATGTGATGCAAAAACAGAAACAGCAGTATAACATAGAGCAACTGTAAGCACATATAAGGACAACAAACAAGCATGGAGACCAAGCTCGTAGCTACCCTTGCCGCTTGCTTGTTACTTTCCTTTATCTACAGAGGTATGCATGTAGTCCTGTTTTTGCAAAGACTCACCTTTCCACAAATCGCTGTTTTGCATTGAAGATCCGATGTATCATGTATGTGACTTTTTTGGACACCAAAACAAACACCAGAAACTAACAATCAGATAATGTAGGCGATGCACAGTGCACTGTATCAGATCTCGCCGTCACCCAGACGGCCATGCCGGGGAAGGTCGGAGGTTACCCGCAGTTCATGGTGACGGTGGAGAACAAGTGCATCTGCACCCAGATCAACGTAGAGCTGGAGTGCACGGGATTCAACTCCTCCGTCATCGTCGACCCGGCCGGCATGATCATTTCGGACGGCGACAATGGGCCCTGCTCCCTCAACGACGGTTCTCCGGTGCTTAATAACGAAACGGTCACATTCAACTACGCGTGGAGCAAACAAATAAGCTTCAAGCCCCTCGGGTCGACCATCGCATGCTCCCGAGCACCCTCGCCTATTCCGGCACCAGGACGTTCAAGACTCCAAAACCCAAAGGAAATAGACCATCGGCAAGGGAAAGAACGAAATGTAGGAAATAATTAGAGTTAAGATATACTTGCAATCATTGTTTGTCTCAATTCTCAATTTTTTGAAACAACCAGCGAGTATCCGTACTACGATGGAGTCAGAATCATTTTCTTCTCTGTTCGCAAGGAAATAAATCTGTAAGATTGTGAAATATTGATTGTATTGCTTTATTCTAGATTGATCACATTGAGCCTCTTGGGCTGTTTATATAGCGTACAAGACTTGGGGACTACGAAACCAAGTAGAGATAGACTTGGATTACAATGCTAAACTACCAAATATTGTCAAACCGTAATATACTCTATCCCCCCCCCCCCCCCCCCCGCCCCCCCCAGTCGGATCGGTAGTGACGCGAATCAGCTGGAGCGTCGCGGACGGTCTGACTGTTGAGACAAGTTCTCTCAAGTTTAGATCTATTCTAGTTGGATTAGAGGGAACCTCTCCGATTAGACTAGGTCTAATCTCTCTCTCTCTCCTTCGCATGTGTTGAGATCTCCACCTTCATATACGCCAGTAGTGCTTCAAGCTTGGACGGCGAACCCCTGCTAAACCTCTCCCGACGTACCCGTGCAAGCTCTCAGAGGGGTGAGACGTCTGACCCTCACTCTGTTGGACCAAGGAGATCGAGCAAGGAGAAGACGGCGAAATCTCTCTACCATGCTTGGTTGAGAGAATCTGCTTCAGGCACTTCAACTACATCATCGGCACTTCTTCCGCGACTTCGGTCCTGGTAACGTATTCAGTATAGATCTTTGGATCTTTGTATTCGCATGTATCTTCATAGTATAGATCTTGGGCCGTTGCGTACCATGGTAGTCGAAATTTTATATTTCCATTGCGCAACCCAACATATAGATGTGGCTAGCAAGAAATGATTCCAGGGAATCAAGAAGGCTTGAGTGCGCCAATACGGTCGCCAAGCGATCTTTGCACTTGATCCAAGAGTGGCGAAGTGTCGAGGAACAACGTACAATCAAGGCCCCCAAACTGAAGGAGTGCTGGCTTCATCCAACTCAGGGTGGACAAGGACAAAGATTAACGCCAATAGAGTTATGGCAAAGTGCCTCGGAAATGTGGTGGAGGAGTGGTTGCTCCCGACCACGATGTACGCTTTCTAGCTAGAGCATGTCATTTGCCCCCTCCTACCCGATCCCGAGCATGCGGAGCTGGAAGCTTGCAAGAGCGCGATGTCCATAGCGAAAATGCTAAAGACGTCTCGGTTGGTGTTGGAAATGGACAATGTGGAAGTGGCATAAAAACGTACAAGTTTTGAGGAAGATAGATGTGTACATACCTACTATATATAAAGGGGCGACAAGAAAACGACATCTCAGCGCACGTGGTACTGTAGCTAGGAACAGTAGCTACAGTACCGAATCCTATCCATCCGATCACGGATCAACGGCTCACGGCAACTCTCACTTGGTCAACAGACGCACGCTACTGTAGACGCACGACTTTTGGCGCGCAGGCGATCCCGCTCAACCGGCTACGCCCGGTTACGCGCATCCCGCACGAAAATTAACGCGCGCCGCGGACGGCGTTGCCCGGTCGCCACTCCTTGCTAGCCGGTAGCCCTTCCCTTCGTACGTTCTTTACAGAAAACCCCCCGCGAAGGACTGATCTGCGATTTTAGGAAACCTCATGGACCTATCTGGAAACTTTTCTCCTCTCTCGCTCCCGTGCTCGACTCGCTTCCCAATCGCCTTCGCCGTCGCCGGCCGATTCCGGCGCGCTCCGGCGGTCTCCGTCGCCGTGCTAGAACACAAACGAGAGCCCTTGCTCCGCTTCTCCCTCCTCCCCTTCGATTTGATTCTCCATGCTCCGCGTGACCGTGCGCAACCCAAGCCCTAGGGTTAGGGTTCGGTGACGGCGCGGCCCTCTGGCTTTCCGATGCCGCTTCCCGCATCGGCCGCGATATTCTTGGTGACGGCAGCGCTGGATCTGCTGCGCCGGAGGATGGAGAGACCGACACCGGAGGATGGGGGGCAGGCACTGCCGCGCGCGAGGCTGCGGCTCGAGGAGATCCAGGCGGCGCTGCCGGCGCTCGAGACGGCCGTGCGCATAGATGTGTACATAGACCACTGATAGAGGAAATCAAATCGTTGTCAGATGGGCAAGGTGTTTGGCGAACGGTGGCTCACATTCTACCTAAGGAACTGCGGTAGCGAAGTGTGTAAAACTTGATGTTTTGTGCTCCAGATTATAATTTATATTGTGAACATGTAAGCCACGGATATTCGGCCGTATTGAATAAGACCGCAACTATTTCCTTTGTTTTTTGCAAGCGTTTTCTAATTTTCATGTGTTTGTTTGGCCCTTTGGTTTTGGACCCAAAAGGCAAGGGCTCACTAGATTAATTCACCAATATTCGTATTTTTATCTTTAAAACTGTGAAATATTGTTTTGACTTGGTTCTTATCGGTTTTCATAGCAACTTAGGCCTAGTTTGGCGCCAAAGTTTTTCTAAAACTGAAGTATTCTAATACGACAATATTTAAGTGCCAGGCATAGTAATACTTCAATTTTAGAAAACAGGTCTAATGTTTTTTTTTCAATACTTCAAAAATAGCATGTTTTGAGAGATACAGAAGTATTAATACCACAGTATTTTGCTTTCGTTTGCGTGTGCATTGATACCAAATACTGTAGTCGCTTTGTACTGTTGTCTCTCACACACGCAAACTCTCACCCACAGGAAACCTCTTTGGACAGGGGGCGACCAGCAGCAGAACACGGCCATCTGCGGTGAGTACTAGTCGGCGAGCGACGCAGCGCAAGGTCGGTGAGCTAGCAGCGGCGGTGAGGTATTCTCCTCCTCCTCCTCTCTCCCCATGCCGAAGCTTCTCCAGCTTTCCCTTTCCCTATATTGTTCTTTAACCTTAAATTCTGAAATTGTAGGAATTTCCTCTCTTTATTCCCTACTAAACAACGATCATTTTTATTTGTTACTGAATCGAGCAACCAAACCCGAACCATTCTTTCCCAGGATCCATCTAGTCGCGTTTCAGATTCGATAGTTCTGACACAATCTCGTGTTCCCCCAAATTTTGGGGTTTTGGTAAAACCCACGCGATGCTCAAGTCCGACCGTAGAGATCGAGG
>CAMZMU010000037.1:67795776-67956500 GCA_947311845.1 Poa pratensis | reverse complement strand
CACTTCACGATTCATCTCCGGCACCGCATTGTCAGCTATGGTCCTCCACTTCTGGTAGAATGAAACAATTTTCTGCGTAAGTAATCAGTATCCTGATTGAGCTCACACGACCAATCCATGGATGAACTCGGCATCGGATTGATGATTTACCGGCGAGCTCTTGGCGGAGTAGGCTCGTCTCCTCCTCGGCCGCCAGCAGTGCGGAGGCCGCCTCCTCGCACCTGGCCTCCAGGAGCCTCGCCGCCTTCTCGTGTTCGACGGCAACTGCGTCGTCGTCGCTCCTCATGGTGGCACTCAGAAACCTCCCCAGCGCGTCCTCCCTGAGCAGGTCCTCCTCCACGGCCGTCCAGCCGTACACGGCTACGGCGCCGGGGTACGCGTTTCTCGCCGTGCCGCTGCTGCTGCTGATGCCACTCTCCGTCCTCCCGCCGGCAAAGCGGCCGGCGAGAGACGAGGCGGCGCGGAGGCCGGAGAGCGACTTGCCGAAGTGCAGCACCAGAAAGTGGTGGTTACGGCGGTGGGTGTCGGTCGGCGCCGCGTCTTGGACGAGCGCCGTGGTCGCGACGGCCGCCGGGTGCTGCCGCGCGTGGAGCCAGGAGGCTCACGGCGGTGTCGTCTTCGTCGTGGCGGCGGCGGTGGTGGCGAGGACGCCGGTCCACGGCCACACGAGGAGCTCGCCGGCGCTTGTATCCGCCATTGGCACGTCGTCTGTACTTGACATGCAAATGTAGTGTGAGCTTTTTTCGAGAGTGTTGGGTACGGAGTACTTTTTTTAAATCTGACGATTGTGTTAAAATCAGTGAATTACACCATCAGATCTAGTAATGTGCCAGAAAAAAAAAAGGGTAGTTGGGTGGCTTTGGTGAGTTTACACTTGTGTCAATTTCCACAAATAAAGCGAACCGAGGGTAGCTCATATGGATTGGTTCTTTACGGACTTACGGTGGAACCAGTTATGGGTGGGCAGAATGATCGATGCCGAAAATCGAAAGCGAAAAAGATAAGACCGAAACCGAGACCAAGACCGCAAAGCCGATCAAGAAATTGGGTAGCAAAATTCAAATGCTACATTTGTGGATTAATTCTTACGGGAATTAAAAACCAAATTTAGTTCGGCCAATTCGGTCATTAGTTACACGGTAGGTAACTGAACGGACCGAACTTTAGATAAGGCGCGGCAACTAAACGTTTGTGTGGATAACACAACACTGGCAACAATAGCACGTTGTGCACTCATGCGACGCAATTTCACATCTTACCGAAAGTCCACACTAAAATTAAGTGAGGCTAACTTTGAATGCATTCTCTCATTCATTCACAATTTTCAGTTGGTCTCCAAAAAAAAAAAAAAAAAATTTATTGTAGAGGGTCAGGTCAGGACACCATTTCGCAGAGGCACACACGGGAGGAGGCGCTGCCAAGGTCGACCTCCTCTCCCCCGACCTAACCCTTTTCCGCGCCGCGCCGCCGGCCGGCCGCGCCACCCCTTCCCCTCCTTCCCTCCCGCTCCTCCTCCTATTCCCTCCCGCGTCCGCGTCGTCCCCGCGGCGGCCGGGCGGCTCCCGTCCCCCCCTCCCTGCCTCTCCTCTCCCGCCGCCGTCGTGCGCCGCCGAGCGCTGCTCGGGCGTGGCCGACGGCGGCGGCTGTTCTCTCCCCGACGCGTTGGAGGCCTGGCGGGCAGCCCTCCTCCGGTGGCGTGTTGCTAGGGTGGCGGCGGTCCGGCCTTGGCCGGGAGGTTGTGCTCCGGCGGTGCTAGCGGCGTGCTGCGGGGCAGCGCAGAGCTGCGAGCGGCGACGCGCTGGTGGCGGCGACGGCGCCCAGCGGCCCAGATCTGGGCCCGACGGGCTTCATCTGGGTCGGGGCGGGTTGGTCTCCCCGGCAGTTCGCTCTGCAGATGGCGGCAAGGTGGATGGTGCAAGGGACAGCAGCGACAGTGGCCGGCTTGTTGCAGCGTGGCGGCGGGATTTACGGGCCCGATCTGGGCCTGGCCGGACCTTGTTGGGACTGGTGTGCCTCTGCGGGGGCTTTACGGGGCCGATGGGCCCGACCGGACCTAACGGGGACTGGTGTGCTCTGCTGCTGCGTCCGGTCGACTACCGCTTCTGGCGGTGGAGGCGTTCCCTCCCGCGTGGCCGCGGTACGGCTGACCCCAGTACAATCTACTCCTGCCTCCTTGTAGACCTCGGGACGACGGCTTCGGTGCGACGGTGATTGCGGCTTCGTGACCGTGGTGGCGCATGTTGGTGGGCGGCTAGTTTGGTGGTGGCAAGGCCTCGTCTTGCGGGGCTCCGGTGCTACGGATCGTCTAGGGTTTATGGATAGGGTTGTGCGGGAGAAATCCTTGTCGGCTGGGCCAACACCGACGCGATGCCGCCTCCGGGTGGCCTCATACCTTCCTGAAGGGCGTCGTGGCTATCCTTTGTCCGCATCCCTCTGTGTGCCGGGGGAAACCCTAGGATCAGTGTGCTGGTCCGGGCAGTAGCGTACGCGTGCCTTCTTGAAGGTGCTGCTTGGTACTCGTCGATTCTTTGCCAGGAGCGTGGTGGTACTTCCTCAGAGAGGGCGCAACGGTTCCGAGTCGTCGTAGCTTAGTCTATCCGCTTATGTCTCCATTTCTTTTTCTTCTCTCGCTTTTCTTTTGGTGTTTGTTTGCTGCTGCCCCAGCATTTCATGTTTGTTGGTTGTATCGGGTGTTGCTATATTAATATAGCGGGGCTACGGCCTATTTCGTCAAAAAAGTTGTAGATAATGCTTCAACCTTTGCATAGAGTATTTTATTTGCAAAGTTTGTTGAATTTTATTCCTACTAACTGATAATCATATATGCCTTGAAAAAGTCCAAATTAAAAACGCTGCCAAGATTTGCATTGAATATTGCTCAAATTCTGTGCTCACAACAGCCGCCGCTATTCGATCATTAACGAACCCGAATTTATCGGGTACTTAAATTGACAAGGATATTTTGTTCTTCATTTATGGGAGACCGAAATGAAAATAGATTGAACTAGAAACCCGACTTTTCGATCATGACCGAAACATCCGCCCCTAGAACCAGTCCACCCAACATTTTCAAGCTCAAGATCTACCGGATCAGATTTTTGGAGGTGCTCATAAGGATGGGAGTGCATGTGTTAATAGGGATGAGTGTACATAAGTGTTTGGGAGTGTCTGCATATGTATTGTGTTTATTTTTAACTTCCACAGTAAAAACTTTCAATATGTAAATAGTTAATTCTTGAGACCCTGTACTTCTCAAAATACAAATGGGCCAATGGAAGCAGGCAGTTGCAGCTGGCGGTGTTGGCGAAACCGCGAGCAACAGGGATGGTTGGAGGAGGACAGGAAGTCGGGATCGAAGGTAAAGACAACGGACACAATGCGTGCGAGGTAGGCCTTAGCCCACCTGTAGTTCTTCCGACGTCGATGTTGTCCGTATGTGACGGTAGATGCGTCAAAATTATCACTTTGAGCGGTCAATTGGAGCTCCTGCAGTTTAGACCAGTTCATTTAGCAGCTTAAAAAAAGCGCCCCGACAAAATAAACAACAAATATACGTACACTTATATCTAGAGACAGTGTGGCAAAAAATGTCTACTCTATTTGATATGTGAACAAAACAAAACAGCTCTGATCTCTTCTCAACCTTGAGTATACGTAGTTTCAAAACATATTTTCTCAGTCAGTAAACATGTTTTGTTCCCTCTTTTTGATGGCCCTAGAGCCTTGTCCTCTTCGTGAGGACACCTGTGTAACAACATTTTTTCTACCTAATCGAATGTAGAACGCCTGTCTTAAGCTTCAAAAAAAAAAAAAACGAAGGTAGCAATCGTGCCATCCAAGTCCTCCCAGATCGAGCAAAATTACCCTCCGGCGACTTGACACGTCACACGCGTCGGCCCAAGTGGACGAATCCGAGTCCAGCTTAACAGCACAGCGGACTGCAGTGCACCGCCATATGCAGGTGTGGCCGAAGCGGAGTCGGAGACGGCCGAACACAGCTTAACACGCACGCCAAATCCTTTATAAGCACACACCCAGTGCCCTAAGACGATCACATCTCTCCTCGACTCCAATACGTACGCTGCTTCCAACTCTCGAGATCCCAAGAATCTTCTTCCACTGCGCGCGCGAGAGATCGATCTACAGGAGCTCGATCAATGGGGAAGCGGAAGTCGGCGAGCTCGAAGATGGCGTCGCGGAAGAAGCCGGCGGTGAAGCTGGACACGGCCTTCTGCTGTCCGTTCTGCAACCACCCCGGGAGCGTGGAGTGCAAGATCGACGTCAAGGACTGGATCGCCGAAGCCGTCTGCTTCGTCTGCAAGGAGAGGTACTCCACCAAGGCGCACGCCCTCACCGAGCCCATCGATGTCTACAGCGAGTGGATCGACGAGTGTGAGAAGGCCAACGAAGGAGTCGTCATCCGGGATTAGAAGCTACAGCTGCGGCAACGATGCGTGATGGATCGCGGGTGTACGTCCGGCCGTGTTAGTTTCAGACAAAGATCGTCAAGCTTGATGCTTGATTAGTCCTTGCGTCTCTACAGTTTCTGTTGTTCTTCGATCTGAAATTGTACATCAAACGAATTTCAATCGGAGTCTGTTCTTTTTCTTGCTGACAAATCTGTAACTCTGTTTTAGTGGAGTTTCGTGTTTGATGCAGCCCCTGCGGATTAATTTTGTTCCACCTTGTTGAGTTTATATTACTAATGTAAGCAAAATATATACTAGTGTTTAAAAGTGAACTGGCAATTTTCAATCATCTATTTTGTTCCTGTACACCATACCCTATGTTGGTCACAGCCCGCAAATTCTATGCGGCGCCCGTTAGCGCCGCATAGAGATTGCGCCGCCTGAAGGATTCGCGAGGCGAAGTTTACTAGGCCGGCCCGTTGGCGCCTTTTTTTTTTCCTTTTCTGTTTCTTTTTTGTCTTTTTTGTTTCTTTTTTCGATTTTGTTTTTCTTTTTTCTTTTTTTTTGTTTTTGTTTTTGTTTTCTTTTTCTTATTACATTTCGTTTTTTGTTCTCGTTTCTTTTTTGCGTTTTTCTTTTCCTTTTTCCGTTTTCTTTTTTCTTATTTTTGTCGTTTCTTTTTTGTTTTCTGTTTTTCTTTTTTGTTTCCGCTAAATGGTTCCATTTTTAAATGGCTCCAATTTTAAAATTGTTTCAAATTTAAAATGTTTCTCAATTATAAAATTGTTCATTTTTTAAAACGGTTCTATTTTTGAAAATGTTCCAACTTTAAAATGGTCCATTTTGAAAACCGTTCCAAATTTAAAAATGATTTCGAATTTAAAAATGGTTCCAAATTTAAAAATGGTTCCGAATTTAAAATGGTTTCACTTTGAAAATGGATCCAAATTTAAAAATGGTTCCATTTTGAAAATGATTTATTTTTTAAAAAAGTTCCAAATTAAAAATGGTTCCAAATTTGAAAATTGTTCCATTTTGAAAATGGTTCCAAATTAAAAATGGTTTTGAATTTAAATATGGTTCCGAATTTAAAATGGTTCCAAATTTAAAAATGGTTCCAGATTTGAAAATGGTTCCAAATTTAAATTCGGAACCATTCCATTTTGAAAATGGTTTCAATTTTTAGAAATGGTTCTGAATTTAAAATGGTTCCAAATTAAAAATGGTTCCAAATTTAAAAATTGTTTATTTTTGAAAATGGTTTAAATTTAAAATGGTTCCAAATTAAAAATGGTTCCGAATTTCAAATGGTTCCAAATTTGAAAATTCTTCATTTTTTAAAATGGTTCTATTTTAAAATGGTTCCAAATTTAAAAATAGTTACAAATTTTAAAAATGTTCAGATTTAAAAAAATCAAATTCAAAATTCGTTCAAATGTTAAATTGTTCAAGTAAAAACGTACAGATTTGAAATATGTTCAAATTAAATTGGGTATTAAAAATATATAAAAGGAGAAAAAAAACTGTGCTTCTTTTATTGGCGGCTCCCCATGAAGCTTTTCCTTCTGGCGGCCGGCGCAAATTGAGCCCCGGAGCCCGCGCGAAGCGAACGAAACAGACAAATAGCGCGCGACTGAAATAGGCCGGCCACGGCTGGAGCGACATAGGCGCCGCAAGTCTTACGGCGCTAACGAGCGCCGCAAAGGAGCTCCCATCACAGCCTCACAGGGATGATGCAGAAACAATTACGAGCCATGCATCCACGTTACGTACTATTTTAAAACAAAGATTCGCTATCGGGCTAGTGACATCCGTTGCTATTCACAAGTCCTAAATTGCCAAACGGCAGTCGCTCAATTCAAAATGGACGGAAGGCAGTAAATTAGGACGCACGATACATATGGCACGACCTGTACTTACCAGGACACGATGAGCCAGATCAGGATGGACATTAAAAACCTAGAAATTCCATACATGCAAATAATAGATGCTAACTACTGGCGTGCGGTAGGCGGTTTCATTTTATTTGTAAAACTAGAATGATACCCGCGCGTTGGAGCGGGTATCCTTAATGGGTTAAGTATACTTTTGATCCCTCGACAACGCTTTAATGATGGTTACCGCTCGACATATTTTTTGCGACACATCATATAGGATTTGGCTGGATTTAGTCCATCTACCGTGGGGATCAGTTGTCCTCTCAATCTCTCGCAACGAACCGTAGGTCTCGAAGAATGGCGACAAACTGTACAGATGGAGGCGTCAGGGAGCTAATCCACGCCGCACCCTCCTTGGACGTCCGTTGAGCGCCTCTCCCTCACGTGAACTACTCGACCCCCAACGGCATGCAACCCATGCCTTTCCTGCCCCGGCTCCCTCTCCGTGTCAGCTGCCGCAGGCCTGCCGTGTCAGCCGTCACCGCCACAGATGTTAGGTCGGTTACCCATGTCGGATGAGCCTAGTGTATGAAATCTAATCTTGTTAAACACGTGGCACACAAAAGGTCAAAACCGGTGAACCATTATTAAACCGCGGACAAGGACTATAATTAGACCAAATTAAGTGTTTGAGAGCCAGGTTGTGAGGACCCCTCAGACTACCTCCGAGGTGCCCACGTTATGTAAACAGATCACGATCCCAATGATCAGTGCATCGCGATCACATAACCAACATGGTATACAAAGTTACATCATCCAACTCGATTAGTACAAGACATACATAAATGATGGTCACACGACCAAGCCTGCAACCATCGTCACGCAGGACGGAATTTACTACGATATAGCGGAAGCTTTCGGCTAGCGTCGGCCCTCGTCACAACCGGACGCATTCCCACAGAGCAGTTGACCGGTGACACTCAGTTGGCGTAGTCGTCGGCGTACTCCTCCTCTTCAGCGTAGACCTCCTCGTTGTAATCTGGACGTTTGAATATCCAGGGACACAGCAATATGAGTACAATTACGTACTCGCAATACCACCTCAAGGATCAAGTTTTCATGGTAATGCAAATAAACGTTTTTCGAAAACTGGGATAGCTGCTATATAATGCTATAGGGCTTAGTTTTCGCAAACGATGCTTTTAGACATAGAGATTACAACATCTCTATATCCTTGTTAAACAAAACATTTAGAGATAGAATTCTCTCTTGTAGAAATAGCATGTACTATTTCCACATTTTTGTAAAACACTCTGTAAAACTTTTCAAAGACAATAGGATGGGGATCCCCTTTTTCTTTCCATGAGACCAGACTGATTGTCTCCCTGAGACCAACCATCTTCTCCCAAATCCGTACCTCCCAGGTACCTTCTTGAATTGCCTCCTTGTTTCCACCGAGAAAACCATTTTTCTTTTGAAAACATAAAATTGCCCATACGCCTAGATCGGTGGCCTTTCCAACCGTCCATGACCGCGGACACGGCTATTCGAATAGTTTTACACTCTGCAGAGGTGGTGCACTTTCACCACACCAAACGGTCATCCGCCGTGTTCAGCCACGGTCCGCCATACGACAGTATGCGAGGGTTCGGATAACCTGATCAAAGCTTTCCACTAATCCACCTAGTACAGAGGACTCCCGATAGGTTTATTCCCCCGGCACCGTGTGCTCCACTAGACCCCTGGTCTCTCTCGGGACGCCACACCGCCACGGCAGGGGACCCAACGTAATCGTCCGGCTGCGGGTCCCTCCGCTTGTGTATTGCCTCGTACAGATGACAACCCGGCTTCGAGGGCCCCGCCCTTATAGAGTATGAGATCCTCCGCACTAAAATGGACAAGCTTCTGGCTAAGCCCTACCCATATCAGGTATGTGGTTGCACGGGTTAATTGTTCGGGCGGCCGCTAGGGCAGTACTTTGTTTTTCAAAACATCTCCACTTCCGACTGCTCCCAGCAAGTCGGGTTTTCGCAAACTCACCGAATGCTCCCAGCACTTCGGGTTTTCAGAAAAATCTCCATTTGCTCCCAGCAACATGGGTTTTATAAATCACTTTCTCGCCGATTCGCTCCCAGCGACTCGGTTTTCTTCCAAAAATATTTTACCAAAAACCGGCTCCCATCCTAAAGTTTTGAGGTAAGAGTATAAGGATATGCTACTAGCGAATATAATTTTCTTGATAGCGCCTTCATAGAAGGCTTCTCAAGTAAATACTTCTTTTTATAAAACCTATTATATACTAGTAGATATATCTTTGGCCAAACAATACTTTTGTAAAAAAAATAGTTTTTGGGTGGCAAAATGCCACAGAAAAGATAAAACATGCATTATTTTATTTTGAAAACAAGACATGCTTTGTACAAATAATAGGAGTTCAATAGGGTGTTGAGGTGGCTTGCCTGGCTCAGCAATATGTCCTTGGTCTTTATCTTGAGGTTCTTCGGGTTCACTCCTCACTTCCAGTTCCTTCCCGATCGTATCTAACGTCGTAAACAGGAAAAAGAACAATACTCAAAACACAAGACAATACCACAGGGACATATCAAACAGCAAGCATTTGCACAAGACACTAAGCTAACAATCAATAGCAAGCGATTCACTTGGTTAAACAACAACAAGCAATAGGTTCATTTAGCTAAGACAGACAGCAAACACACCTAAGAAAGTATACACAACAACCCAAATCGTTAAAAAGGTGGTTTTAACTAAACCCTAAAACAAAACACTCTTTAGGGTGATTAGGTCATTTAACAAGGCGGCTACAGTAGTTTAGGTAATACTTCAGACAAAAGTATCTCTTTAGTTTTCAGGCAATACTTCAGACAAAAGTTAAGTTGCTACTTATTTTATATTATTAAATTATTTCACCAAGTTAAGATAGAGACATTAACCAACTACTCATGCTAGTATTTAAACTTAAAGACTACCAAGGCCAACATATTAAATCACACAAACATGTTTGGCAACTACAATACAGTTTATTATTTATTTACAAATAGGGTTAAGGTGATAATTAGACAACCTTTTTGGATCACTTTAAATCTGTAAAACTAAACATCACTAATAAACTTAAAACAACCAGTAGCAAAGAAGAACTTTATTAGTGAAGTTTACTTTATTTCATTAATCATGTAATTAAGCAAACAAACATGATTAATTCATTTTATTTCCTTAGGCACTAATAGCATTTTACAACTAACTTCATTCTGTTTTTACTTAAGCACTAACAGTACTAACATATTAAGAACAACATTATGTAATGATCTACAGTACCTAAACATTTCACAAACAACCATAGCAACAATTTCATAAAGGACCAAATATTTATTTTATCACTTTTTAATAGGCAGAAAACACCACTTTTAGAGTTTATTAAGTCCAGAGTGTTCTGTTCAACAAAAAGTTATGCAAAGATAGGTTTAGGTTCTATGTAAGTATTTTCAACTAATGCAATTGGATTTAGTCCAAAATCTTATTCACAGAAAATTAATTAAATGCTAGAAAACCCTACTGGTCCAAACTTCCAACACATGCCATTTCGAAACTAAGCATCACAAACACATGAGGTTAATTTCTAAAGACAGCTATAGTCACAAGCATTCCAGAACAATTGAACTCACTGTTTTTGGATTCATAAAACTCAAGTAATTAATAGTTCTTTGATTTTGACCAGTGGCAGTACAGTAATTTTCACGCTCACACAAATTAATATTTTTAAGATCTGCAAATTGGAGATGGTTCTAAACTCATTGCTTTACCACTGCGATTTTTGGTTTGGCTAAAAACTCGATAAAAGTATTTTATTTGGATTAAAACCTACAGGGCAGTTTCTGCCTAAACAGGAAAATAGATCTACTAAACAAAAAAAACATGAATGGGCCGGATCTGCCTGGATCCGAGCTGCATCAAGCTGGGCCGGCCCACCGCGGTGCACACTCAAGGGAAGGGGTAAGCTGCCCTCAGATCTAGATCTAATGGCCAGAAACAGATCCAAAAACATACAATCGAAACCGTTGATCAAAAGATGGACGGTGGCTGTTCTTCTTCTTCCTTGAAATGTCCAGAACGTGAATAAAGGAAGGGATTCGACCTGGGCTGCTAGCTGCTCACCGAGGGGGCTGCTGGGTGTGACGGGGAGTGTGCAAGAGAGGTGCAGGGGGTCGGGGTAGCTAGGGGTGGTTGCAAATCGTGTTGGAGAGCTCCCGAACGTCGGCGCTGTCGACAACGCCCGCCACGGCCACGTCACGTCCCCGGCAGCTCCGGTACACCTGAAAGCAAACGAGGGTGTCTAAGAGGTCGCCTGAGAGGAGGGGAAAGAGGCAGTGCAGAGGGAGAGAGAAAAGGGGGACGGAGTCCACGGCGAGCTTGCTCGCAAGCTCACGACCCGAGCTCGGTTCCTCGAAGTTTACGAGCAGAAGAGAGGGGGAGCTCGAGAGATATGGCAGGGGGTGGGAGAGTGGAGGTGCAGGAGGCTAATGGGCAAGGTGAGAGGGGCTGGGGAGCATTGTGAACTCTTATCCACGGGTGTGGCCGGTGTAGGGTGGTCGGGGTGCACGGCTCGAGTGGCACGGTCGTGGGAAGGCGATTGGCTCGGGGAGGCGGTGGAGGAGCGTCTGCTGGCACTGTTGCTCGTTTTGGAGGCGAGCTACTGGCCTGGGGCCGTTGACAAGTTCTGGGGCAAGGGAGAGGTCGTGTTTGCCCATCAAGTGCTCGATAAAATGCCCACAAGAAGAGGACAAAAGGGGAGGCAGGGCTAGGGTTGGCCAGGGGCAAGGGCAAGGGTCCAGGGGGTGTGTGAGGGTTAATGGCACATCCAAAACTAGAGTTTGGGGAGAGGGGTGTGTCGGTTTAATAATAATATGATTTTTGGCTGATTAGATTAGGCCACTTTGCTAAGATGAGTTAGTCAACTCTTTTTCTAGAAAGTCACCAAACCAGTTGGATTGGGCAGAGGGGGTATAGGATCAGCATTAGGTTTAAAGGTTTAGGTCAAAGGGGTTCAACAAGCACTAAACACAAAAATGGCAAATTGCTAACTTATAACACCACCTATGGTCACCTTATGAAGTAGTACTCAACACAAGCATGGAGTAATGATTAAACACTTTGAAAATTTTAGAGAGGACTATAGATGGAAAGTGGAGGTGATGTAGGTGATGCTAGAGTTTTGTATTTCCAAAAAGATCAAAAGAAACACAAATGGTGAGGCTCTAGAAATGCTAAAAGTTAACATGAGCTAAGATAGATATGCACTATTTAATAATTAATTGTTTTAGAAATGTTTTAACTCAAACAACCTAAAAAGAGGTAAACAAGTTACAAGCATGCAAAAACATCAAACAAGACTCTATGATTCCAATTCAAGCAATAAACCTTAACTTGATACCAACAAAGCCACATGTCACTCACAGAAATACACACTCAAGACAGATAAAATAAGCACAAGTCAAAAAGTTCAAACATACAAACAATTGGATAAATAACCAAACATATTTGTGAGGTGGTGACAAACATGATCATGGCAAGGTTTTTGGTAGAAAGAGAATTAAACCACTTCTTAGTAATATTTTCCAAAGAAGTAGAAATTTAGAGTTTTTAAATAAGGGTTGAAAATACTAGCAACACCTTAACTTAAAGATATATTAGGACTTATTATATAGTCCTCCATGGTTTAAAAACGAGTAAATTTGAAAGTACTTTTATTCTCTCAAAGAATAGATTTTTGGGTAGTTGCTAAAATCAAAACATCAGGGTAAATGGAGTTTGTTAAAATTATGAGAGGAGAAGATATATGGACCATTTTTACTTGTCAAAACATTGATCCCAAAGGTCATATCATAACCAGGTTGAGTTCCAAGCTTGATATTTAGAGAGGTCATGACACAAACCCATACCACAACGTGACAAACCAAACAAACATGAGTAAATCACATCTAGTAACAAGACATTTCAAAAAGTTTTTGTTGCCCTAAATTTTAGGTCTCGGACAATTAAGTTTTTCCTGGTTCCAAAATTTGGGACGTTACACAGGTTTAGACCATAATAGAGTTGAGCGACCATAGTTGGACTTATTCAACACTTGAGGGACCAAAAGTGCACTTAACCCATCTAATAAACTACTTACAAAATCTTCACTAATTTATTTGTTGAGGCTGACCTAGTGCCATAGACACATTATATATATGACCCCTATTGCTAACCATCTTTTTTTTCTTAGAGGACTCTTTTTCTCAAGCTGGACTTCGAAGCATATGCTGCGTAAATTGGAGCTTCAAAATATACCCAACTCCTTTGCCTCGTCCCCCTCAGGTTCAATATCTAGATATTTTGAATCGAATACAAAATCACCTTTACTGCTATTGCTGTGTTAAGGTAGTCAGGATCGGTATTCTTGTGTGGATCGACACATATGCCGTAAGATCTCAAATCTAGGATCATAACTAGTAGGATCGTAAATCGTGGATTCTAGTTACTAGAATCATTGAATCGATCGAGTCAATTTAGATCGTAAAGTCGTAGAATGGTATGATAGAATCGGGATTCTAATTACCGTGACATTGGGAACACTCTATTTTTGGTTGCCCCTTGTCCCACTTTAGCTAGTGGTGCATCAAAGAGGCTCCGGTTGGGTTAGTTCCCTGCGGATTTGATGATTTAATAGATGTGGCTTTGAAAAATCCGAGAGCTGGGGAAAAACTATATGGGATGGGCGATTTTGGGGACTATGGTTTGGGAATTTGGAACACGCGGAAAACCAGTGTTCAACAACAAAGTCTGTTCTTCAACGCTCACCATTGTGTTTGAAACTAATTCAAATATTTCGCAGTGGAGAATATTATTGCCGGAAAAACATAAAGATCATTGGAAAAAGGTGCTGGAGCAGCTGAAGCTCACAACGAGAAAGTTCCAGCTTGTTGCTTCACATCGAAGATTAATTGGTTGATTTTTGGGTATCTTTTAATCATGTGTGGTTTTGGGTGCTCCCTACTTCTTGTGTGTTCCTTGGCTTATCTCTGTTGTAACTAGGAACATTCTGGTGGTGTTGTTTTTGGAAATGGTTGTTTTAGTTTAGCTGGGTTGTGAGCTGGTACCCCTAGCAGACTTGTGTTTCTTTTTGAATTACAGCTGGTGCCCCCAGCGTCCTTTGTTGCTTCCTTATTAAGGAAGGCTCTCTAAAATAAACAATCAAGATTCTGATGAGGAACCTTGAAATTCTACATCACTTCGGTTGGATATGAAAAATTGCTTGTCAACTTAAACATAAAATTTCTTCTGGATCATCCATGATAGGTCGGACACTAGAAATCTGCTACAAAGGAAATCCTTTAACTCCCAAGTTGTGATTGCTCTGTTAGTAAAGAAAAGGCCGAGGAGCCCAAATGCATATTTTATAGGACTCTACTGTTGGAGAGGACTGTTGGTAAGTCATTATGCCGGTACGAAACATTGGTACTTCAGTTTCTATGAAGATTAGAAAACGCTTCTATTAGGCGGACCTAACGCGCCGAATCGTAGGTCGCTTCCTTCGCTGGAGCTGAGCGCGCCACATGGGCAGGACCCGGTGCCACATAGGCCGGTTTTTCAATGGACTAAAGTTCGCTGGCCAGCCCACTTACGCATGCATGTGCCTGCTCATATACTTTTGCATGCGCGCGGATCGTCCATTCTCTTCCCAGCTCTGTACACGTCTTCTAAAAAAAACTGCATGTAACTATCATTTAGGAGGTTAGGTTTTTGATTATGAAAAATATACTCAGTAGATGGCTCGTATTTGTCAAATCGGTGAAATCTGGCTGATGATGGCACAACTTAAAAAAACAATATTGCATATGTTTCTTAAATTTGTAACGAAGTCGAACGATTTTTGTTGAGAAACCATACAAAAATGTTGCAATGTTTTTTGTGTGATGCTGCAAGTTTGCGTGTCTCTCTGATGTTTACCAAAATGGTGCAAACAAATTTTATTTTTGTTGTAATGGCTTGAATTTTTTGTTGCTATAGATGGTGTTTTCTGTTGTAAATGAATCTGTACCAAAAACAATTTTAGTTAAACACTTTTTAATTGCTGAAAAAACATGGTTTTTTGTTTCAATCATTTGTGATTTTTGTTGAAATAGTTGGTAGATTTTGTTGCGAAGCAATCTGTAGCAACAAAAAAATGTTGTTTAACCACTTTTTTGTAACATTAATTTTTTCGAAATGTTGCGACAAATTGTTGTAATAGTACAGATTTTTTGTACACGGGGTGAGCGATTTTGTGTCAATACTCGATATTTTGTTGCGATGCTAGTGGTAAATAACCAGGGGTGGCATTTTTCCTATAAATATCGGCAAGGTCAGGGGCAACGAGTTGTACCCCTTCGTTTAAGTGGAGCAACAATGTATTGCGGGTTGTTTTTCGAAAAACTAAGGGGCTAAAATGCAAAGTGCGCTACACTGATTTGTACGCGTAAGAATTAAGATGAGGATCCAACGGTGGGGAGGGGGACCTAGATAGGGGCGCTTTAGGTTGACCTACGCCTAGCACTGCCCATACATCGAAGGCCGGATACCACAACATCTCAAACTCCATTCTTCTCTTTCCTTAAATTTCGATAAAAACGTGGATTACCCAGTAGGGTAATTTCCTACTGTTTCACGTAAGAAGAAGAAGATTTGTTACATGGAGACACTTCACGAACAACAATTCCTTAGTTTGGTAGACTTGAAAACCAATATTGCACAACCAATAAAGTTTTGCATTAAAGATCGATTTTAGTCATCCCCATTAGAAAACCAAGAGAATTCTAGCAGGTTTTGAGGTAACTACAACAACAACAACAACAAAACCTTTTTTCCCAAACAAGTTGGGGTAGGCTAGAGTTGAAACCCATAAGATCTCGAAACTAGGTCATGGTTCTGGCACATGGATAGCTAACTTCCACGCAGCCCTATCCATGACTAGTTCTTTGGTGATATTCCAATCCTTCAGATCTCTCTTAATAGACTCCTCCCATGTCAAGTTTGGCCTACCACGACCCCTCTTAACATTCTCATCCCGCTTTATCCGTCCGGTATGCAATGGCGCTTCCGGAGGCCTACGTTCTATATGACCAAACCATCTTAGACGGTGTTGGACTACCTTCTCTTCAATTGGTGCTACCCCAACTCTCTCACGTATATCATCATTCCTAACCCGGTCATTTCTTGTGTGGTCACATATCCATCTCAACATGCGCATCTCCGCTACACCTAACTGTTGGATATGTCGTCTCTTGGTCGGCCAACATTCTGCGCCATACAACATCGCAGGTCGAATCGCCGCCCTATAGAACTTGCCTTTTAGCTTTTGTGGCACTTTCCTATCACAGAGGACGCCAGAAGCTTGGCGCCACTTCATCCAACCAGCTTTGATTCGATGACTCACATCTTCATCGATATCACCATCCTTCTGGAGCATAGACCCCAAATATCGGAAGGTGTCTTTCTCAGGTACCACCTGTCCATCAAGCCTAACCTCTTCCTCCTCGTGCCTAGTAGTACTGAAACTGCACCTCATGTACTCAGTTTTGGTTCTACTAAGCCTAAAACCTTTCGATTCTAGAGTCCGCCTCCACAGCTCTAACTTTCTATTAACCCCGCCCGACTATCATCAATTAGCACCACATCATCCGCAAAGAGCATACACCATGGGATATCTCCTTGTATATCCCATGTGACCTCAACCATCACCAAAGTAAAGAGATAAGGGCTCAAAGCTGACCCTGGTGCAGTCCTATTTAATTGCCCAAATTGCAAGTATGGAATGTAATAAATGCCAAGACCAAGAACTGATAGATTAATTGTTCATTACTAATAGTTCATTGTACATTTTTTATTTCTATATTGTGGTACTTAGCTTCTGTACCATGAATCAAATGCTTCTTGACAATCTTACACAACATTTAAATCCTTTGCGAGCAATAAATTAATACAATGCTTATCCATGGCTTAACCACACATTAGATACTTCTTCAAGTTTATGGTACAATGGCCTATAAAGTCATCGAACTGGAGCATATGTGATGCAAAAACAGAAACAGCAGTATAACATAGAGCAACTGTAAGCACATATAAGGACAACAAACAAGCATGGAGACCAAGCTCGTAGCTACCCTTGCCGCTTGCTTGTTACTTTCCTTTATCTACAGAGGTATGCATGTAGTCCTGTTTTTGCAAAGACTCACCTTTCCACAAATCGCTGTTTTGCATTGAAGATCCGATGTATCATGTATGTGACTTTTTTGGACACCAAAACAAACACCAGAAACTAACAATCAGATAATGTAGGCGATGCACAGTGCACTGTATCAGATCTCGCCGTCACCCAGACGGCCATGCCGGGGAAGGTCGGAGGTTACCCGCAGTTCATGGTGACGGTGGAGAACAAGTGCATCTGCACCCAGATCAACGTAGAGCTGGAGTGCACGGGATTCAACTCCTCCGTCATCGTCGACCCGGCCGGCATGATCATTTCGGACGGCGACAATGGGCCCTGCTCCCTCAACGACGGTTCTCCGGTGCTTAATAACGAAACGGTCACATTCAACTACGCGTGGAGCAAACAAATAAGCTTCAAGCCCCTCGGGTCGACCATCGCATGCTCCCGAGCACCCTCGCCTATTCCGGCACCAGGACGTTCAAGACTCCAAAACCCAAAGGAAATAGACCATCGGCAAGGGAAAGAACGAAATGTAGGAAATAATTAGAGTTAAGATATACTTGCAATCATTGTTTGTCTCAATTCTCAATTTTTTGAAACAACCAGCGAGTATCCGTACTACGATGGAGTCAGAATCATTTTCTTCTCTGTTCGCAAGGAAATAAATCTGTAAGATTGTGAAATATTGATTGTATTGCTTTATTCTAGATTGATCACATTGAGCCTCTTGGGCTGTTTATATAGCGTACAAGACTTGGGGACTACGAAACCAAGTAGAGATAGACTTGGATTACAATGCTAAACTACCAAATATTGTCAAACCGTAATATACTCTATCCCCCCCCCCCCCCCCCCCCGCCCCCCCCACAGTCGGATCGGTAGTGACGCGAATCAGCTGGAGCGTCGCGGACGGTCTGACTGTTGAGACAAGTTCTCTCAAGTTTAGATCTATTCTAGTTGGATTAGAGGGAACCTCTCCGATTAGACTAGGTCTAATCTCTCTCTCTCTCCTTCGCATGTGTTGAGATCTCCACCTTCATATACGCCAGTAGTGCTTCAAGCTTGGACGGCGAACCCCTGCTAAACCTCTCCCGACGTACCCGTGCAAGCTCTCAGAGGGGTGAGACGTCTGACCCTCACTCTGTTGGACCAAGGAGATCGAGCAAGGAGAAGACGGCGAAATCTCTCTACCATGCTTGGTTGAGAGAATCTGCTTCAGGCCACTTCAACTACATCATCGGCACTTCTTCCGCGACTTCGGTCCTGGTAACGTATTCAGTATAGATCTTTGGATCTTTGTATTCGCATGTATCTTCATAGTATAGATCTTGGGCCGTTGCGTACCATGGTAGTCGAAATTTTATATTTCCATTGCGCAACCCAACATATAGATGTGGCTAGCAAGAAATGATTCCAGGGAATCAAGAAGGCTTGAGTGCGCCAATACGGTCGCCAAGCGATCTTTGCACTTGATCCAAGAGTGGCGAAGTGTCGAGGAACAACGTACAATCAAGGCCCCCAAACTGAAGGAGTGCTGGCTTCATCCAACTCAGGGGTGGACAAGGACAAAGATTAACGCCAATAGAGTTATGGCAAAGTGCCTCGGAAATGTGGTGGAGGAGTGGTTGCTCCCGACCACGATGTACGCTTTCTAGCTAGAGCATGTCATTTGCCCCCTCCTACCCGATCCCGAGCATGCGGAGCTGGAAGCTTGCAAGAGCGCGATGTCCATAGCGAAAATGCTAAAGACGTCTCGGTTGGTGTTGGAAATGGACAATGTGGAAGTGGCATAAAAACGTACAAGTTTTGAGGAAGATAGATGTGTACATACCTACTATATATAAAGGGGCGACAAGAAAACGACATCTCAGCGCACGTGGTACTGTAGCTAGGAACAGTAGCTACAGTACCGAATCCTATCCATCCGATCACGGATCAACGGCTCACGGCAACTCTCACTTGGTCAACAGACGCACGCTACTGTAGACGCACGACTTTTGGCGCGCAGGCGATCCCGCTCAACCGGCTACGCCCGGTTACGCGCATCCCGCACGAAAATTAACGCGCGCCGCGGACGGCGTTGCCCGGTCGCCACTCCTTGCTAGCCGGTAGCCCTTCCCTTCGTACGTTCTTTACAGAAAACCCCCCGCGAAGGACTGATCTGCGATTTTAGGAAACCTCATGGACCTATCTGGAAACTCTTTCTCCTCTCTCGCTCCCGTGCTCGACTCGCTTCCCAATCGCCTTCGCCGTCGCCGGCCGATTCCGGCGCGCTCCGGCGGTCTCCGTCGCCGTGCTAGAACACAAACGAGAGCCCTTGCTCCGCTTCTCCCTCCCCTCCCCTTCGATTTGATTCTCCATGCTCCGCGTGACCGTGCGCAACCCAAGCCCTAGGGTTAGGGTTCGGTGACGGCGCGGCCCTCTGGCTTTCCGATGCCGCTTCCCGCATCGGCCGCGATATTCTTGGTGACGGCAGCGCTGGATCTGCATGCGCCGGAGGATGGAGAGACCGACACCGGAGGATGGAGGGGCAGGCACTGCCGCGCGCGAGGCTGCGGCTCGAGGAGATCCAGGCGGCGCTGCCGGCGCTCGAGACGGCCGTGCGCATAGATGTGTACATAGACCACTGATAGAGGAAATCAAATCGTTGTCAGATGGGCAAGGTGTTTGGCGAACGGTGGCTCACATTCTACCTAAGGAACTGCGGTAGCGAAGTGTGTAAAACTTGATGTTTTGTGCTCCAGATTATAATTTATATTGTGAACATGTAAGCCACGGATATTCGGCCGTATTGAATAAGAACCGCAACTATTTCCTTTGTTTTTTGCAAGCGTTTTCTAATTTTCATGTGTTTGTTTGGCCCTTTGGTTTTGGACCCAAAAGGCAAGGGCTCACTAGATTAATTCACCAATATATTGTATTTTTATCTTTAGAAACTGTGAAATATTGTTTTGACTTGGTTCTTATCGGTTTTCATAGCAACTTAGGCCTAGTTTGGCGCCAAAGTTTTTCTAAAACTGAAGTATTCTAATACGACAATATTTAAGTGCCAGGCATAGTAATACTTCAATTTTAGAAAACAGGTCTAATGTTTTTTTTTCAATACTTCAAAAATAGCATGTTTTGAGAGATACAGAAGTATTAATACCACAGTATTTTGCTTTCGTTTGCGTGTGCATTGATACCAAATACTGTAGTCGCTTTGTACTGTTGTCTCTCACACACGCAAACTCTCACCCACAGGAAACCTCTTTGGACAGGGGGCGACCAGCAGCAGAACACGGCCATCTGCGGTGAGTACTAGTCGGCGAGCGACGGCAGCGCAAGGTCGGTGAGCTAGCAGCGGCGGTGAGGTATTCTCCTCCTCCTCCTCCTCCTCCTCCCCATGCCGAAGCTTCTCCAGCTTTCCCTTTCCCTATATTGTTCTTTAACCTTAAATTCTGAAATTGTAGGAATTTCCTCTCTTTATTCCCTACTAAACAACGATCATTTTTATTTGTTACTGAATCCGAGCAACCAAACCCGAACCATTCTTTCCCAGGATCCATCTAGTCGCGTTTCAGATTCGACAGTTCTGACACAATCTCGTGTTCCCCCAAATTTTGGGGTTTTGGTAAAAACCCCACGCGATGCTCAAGTCCGACCGTAGAGATCGAGGAGATGACATTCACGCATTCGCTGATAGCGAGGTTAAAGATGTGCTGCATCTAAGGGAAGAGGAACCGCCAGTGGCGGGCCCAGGATTTTAAGAGCGGGTATTCAAAATCATAGGGGGTACAAAAATAATGTTTGAGGGTATAAAGCCTAGATATTCCATGTATAATTGATTATGGCATCATAGATGTCTAACCGTATAATGTATGGAAGATATGACACAGTTTGACCATAATATCTCGAGTAATAGAAACACACTATAACTTGAAAGGTTTCAACTCAAATAAGTACCAACTGTTCAACATATGAAAGAAGCAACATCTAAAATATATAGCATCTAAATATATAGAAACAAAATCTGGCAAAATGAGGAAAGCTTAAAAATTACAGACAACTCTCTGATTTCTCGAGGCTTGAAAATTTGTGACAAACAAATAACAAATTTTAGGTCTTATGAATTTCGGACCATTTTCATGTGATTTTATTTTCTGAATCTATACATCACCTCAAGATTGGAACGGTTCTGAGAAGTCAGACCAGGACACTGTGAAAAAAAATGATTGAGTGAGGAGCGACGATCGACGACTAAAATCAATCTGTGTAGCTGCAGACGTCTATGTCTACCGCTACGCGTCGCGTATGCGTGCGAGCGATCGATCCTGGATCCGCTGCTGTGCTGCGGTACGAGATGGGGCAATTTGCTAGCTGGGCCTTATAGAGGAGCAGTCTTGTGGAGGAGGGAAGTGGGCTTGTGGCCCGAATATCTGTGATTTTCGTATTTTCTCATATATACGTGTATTATAGACTGTATAAACCAATTTTTTGTCAAAAAAATTGGGTATTCAACTGAATACCCTTGAATTGAAGTGGGCCCGGCCCTGGGAACCGCCCAGCTGCGACTCTTCCGCTCGCCAGGTAAAAACCACATTCCGGCGGCTACCGGGAAGGAGAACGACCGGTTAAAATCCATCACCCCGCCTTTTCCCTTTCTCTTCTCTTCCTATACGGCAATACACAATCTTGGAAATCCTAGAGTTGTGAGAAGAAATTTCTATGAAAGGGGGTTTGAATAGAGTGAAGCTCTAATCCATTCTTATGAAAGACAAAGAACTGAGAGAGTCAAGCAAGTGCTGTGAGTACCATGTATAAATGAAACTATATGAAAGACATGCCGTTTCGCGGCCTCTGAGCGACCCTGCCACTGTAGCTAGCTACAGAGCTACAGTGCCTACTGTTGATGAACAGTGTTGAACAGTGACCGCGAGGGGCTTTTTTGCAATTTTACAAAAATACAGGGACCTTGCTGAGAAACGTCGAACAAACAGAAGCCCTCTCCTCTCCCATCGCTGCTCTCTCTCCTCACGATCCCCTTTTCCTCTGCCTCCGTCGCCGGTCCATTCTGGCCGTCTCTGGCCTTTCCTCGCGCCCCCGACCACCGGCCCGGATCCTCCTCCTCCTTCTCTACCGATTCCACGGCGTGGAACCACCGAATCGCAGCCCCACAACAAACCCTAGAACCCAAGATCTTGGGGCATCCATGGCGGCGGCGGCGGCCGCGGGTGGCGGTGGCGCTGCAAGGCGACGGCCTAGACCGCGCGGAGCCGATGTGACCTACAAGCTAGCCGCAACCCTGGGAACCCTCACCGACGCCGGCGGCCAGGACCTTCGGCGAGCGCGTCCGGCCGCCGACGATAGCTGCATCATCTATGTCCGTGCTGTGCGCCCGACGATCATCTGCGCTCCGTACGTCCTGTAAGAGCTCAAGCCCCCAAGGTCCAACTTTTGCTCCCATTGCTATCCACTCTACTCTTCTTTCTTCCTGCACTTACATATCCGATTTGGAATCAAAGGGATCTCACTGCTCGCTTTAATATATGTTCGCACTGTTAAAGAATTTCTGCACAACTAATGAATTTCTGCAGTAAATATAGTCCTATATTTACATATCTGGAAGTTACATTGCATATATGTGTGGCATTTACATCTAAGTAGATCAAAATAAGTTGGGATAGGAGCACGACAGAATCGGCAGGATACGGTGGATTACCACGATTTGAGGGAGAAACGGGATGAGGAATCAGAGAACAAGGATGGGGAACAGAGAGAACGGGAGACGAGAGAGTTCAGATTTCCATCATATTCAACATAGCACAATTCTGGTTACAAGCCGTGTACTTATACTGCTCCTAGCAAACCCACACAACGGTGGCTCTCGGCCCATCTTATATCTCAAGTCCAGGTTATAACCCATACGGTGACAGCCCATAGTCGGGGTGTTACACTCTTCCCCCCTTGAAATGCGGCTTGCCCTCAAGCCGATGATGAACAATCTTGAATCAGGAATGCCTCCAATCTTGTTTAGCCAAATAGAAATCCCACCCGGATCATATGGTAGTAGCAGGCTCACGTAGATGATGTTACTGTTAATCCCAAGCTGAGCATACTGACAACTTGGTACAGCAGAATATCCGGGCAGATACCATATGCAGTGTTGTTGCACTCTGTCTTTTTTCTGCCACCAATCAGGTTCCCTCAAAGGGAATGAGTATGATTCTAGCAAACCTCGATCAATAATGTCCGGAGGAAGTTTCATATATTTCTTAGCTGACTGCGCTTTGTAGGTAAGCCAATATGCAGACCAGAACAGAGAAGATCGTAGCATCACTGTCAGATGTCCCCAATAATCAAGTTTGATATCACATTTCAGCTCCAGCACACAATAAACTGCAATTAACTTCAGCTTGCTTAATACAACAGTTACAAGGATAAACTGCACAATACCAGGGTCCCATTGTCTTCCAGAAGAATATGCCCTCTTCCACCTTGTGCAAACCCCCATGAATGGCTCTTCTCTTGAGCAGCCACAAGTATTTTATTTGGCAGCCACGAGCGAGGAAAGCAAGAATGATCAATACCACCAAGCTTATGTTGCGCTTCGATTTTGTAGCTGGATACTTTCATCATCTGACAGTCTGCATGGAAACTTTTATCATGAGAACTGAGGAATGGTATGGCACCACCTTGTGGAAGAGCAAGCACATGAATGTAGTAAGCAAGCACAGCCTTGTCTAAGTCATTCCTGTGAATCTGAGCCTCCACTGGTTGCTCCTTGGTGAGATACCTCCTTGTACTCCAAGTCTACTCCCTCCTTGTACCTCTTTATATACCCCACGAGGGTCACCGTAATACAACAACAAAGATTAGGGTTTCATATTTTCCACATGGTAACAAAGATTAGAGGAGAAAAACCCGGCATCACTATCGTGAAAGCCCCTACAACCGCGCACACGGTTCTGGCAAAACTGTTGTGTGCTCGGTGGGTTTCCTCCAGTCTTGGCAAAACTGGTGGACTCACTTATGACCGCGTCCTCTGACATTTGCAAGACGCCCCCGACGGTACCTCTCAAGGTGCAAAACGTCGGCATGACGGTACCTCTCAAGGTGCAAAACGTCATAGAAAAACACAACTGCAGCTCCGTCATAAAAAAAAAAATCGCGCGATTTTTTGCGCCTCCGGCATTGCGGCTACAACAACTACGACGAGTACTACATCGACCACGACTACCTCGACCATGGCTACATCAAGATCGGCTACCACGACATCGACATCAAGGGCAACGTCTACAACAACACACATCGGCAACAACTCCAGTCAACAGCGTTCGCATCATCGCTTGTGTCCACGCCGCTCCCGCTGTGACTGCGGGAGGGAAGAGAGGAGAAAGCATCAGAGACGCAATTGATGATGACGAAGGAGAGAAGATGACGGAAGCGCGAGACTTCAAATCCAGTCGCAAGCGTCCGCTTCACTCCCGCTACGACTGAGGGGGAATGTTAGAATAGGTATATGATACGAGTTGGAAATAGACTAGGAATCCTATACCTCCTTGTACTCCAAGTCTACTCCCTCCTTGTACCTCTTTATATACCCCACGAGGGTCACCGTAATACAACAACAAAGATTAGGGTTTCATATTTTCCACAGGCCTTTTCTACTTTCTGATGTGAAAACTTTCGCTCAAAATAATTGTGATGCCACGTTAGTTTACTAGGCATCTATAATGGTTAGCTGAGTTTGTAATGAACTAGATGAGGATTCTTTGGGGACACCATAGCCTTGTGTTTCTGATATACTTAGTCATTTCTAATCAATTGTGCCGATTCACATTGACGCCTCCACGTCGTATTGATGCTCTGCCATTGCCACTGCAAGGCCAGACCGCCAGACCGCCAAGCAATCCTGAGACGTTGACGCCCAAGCCAGGAAGTCAAATGGTGATGATGCAAAGGAGCCTAAGAGGCTACCGAACCGCTTCCCCGGGTGAATTTCCACAAACTCGATTCCATTCGGTGACCAGCGGTTAGGATTCCTAATGTGGCACCACCTTTTGGATTTGGGCGTTTTTGTGCAGATATTTACTTGCCGCTCCTTGGATCAGAGGTGTCCATCTGTTCCTGCTATTTTTATCTATAGTGTCAGGTTTCAATTAGACTGATTACACTTGATTTTACTTGAACTCTTCTTCTGGTTCTGCTGCTCTGTGTCTACATCTTTTGTTTTGCAGTTGATTTAACCTTCGGTTTCCTCATGAAGATTACAGTGAAGCGCACCAAATCGATTTGGTCACACGTGTTGGGGACAGGCAAGTTATTCAGTTCAGTATCTATACTGACAAGAAAAGGTTGGTATTTCTATTTTTTAATGCCTCGCTACTATTTTTAAACTGCTGCATCCTGCAGGTGCTAACGTAAGTCAAGCTCATGAATGTATGACTATGAGTAGTATTTTTCGAATTATCATGTTTTAATTGCCTAACTTGCTTCTATTTCGTATAATTTCTGAATAATGGACTCCACTGTCATGCAGTCTGTCCTTTTCACAATTGCTCACTGTTTCATTGTCCAGCTTTTCAACTGATCTTTCAGTCTTTCAATGATTTCAGTTCTAAAAGTAATAGCAGTGCGAGGAGGTTACAAACAATATTCATATATAATTGATGCAAACTTCGCAACACATTTCTTTGTACTACACAACGACTCAACACCTTCATTTATTTTTTGGCCGAGTGACCATTGATTTTTAAAGCGATTCACACCCATCTTAGTAGTTTTGATTGTTCTTTCATTTATGGCTGTCTAGATATTGTGTTTACATTATGCTGCATAGCAAGTAAATCCTTCTGCTCTCATTCTGTACCACATCAGGATAAGAAATATTCCGTGTAACTGCCAAAGACGGGGCCAAGAATAATATTGTAAAGAGTAGTATTTTTGTATCTCCTGTACTCTATTACTTAACCCCATTCACATGCATGCTGATGGTGCAAGTTTGAATGCTGCATGTTACCATGTCACTTCAATAATCTGAGGAAGGACTATAAGTCCATCCGTCTCCGACTAACATATGTATACCTTGTGAATGCTCAAAATGTCATTTTTGATCATATTACCAGTTGACAACATTTTGTCTCGATTAGTACCTTCCTTTCTTTCCCTCTCATAACACTACGAAATTTTGTTTCACCTTCCCGTCAGCTACTTCAAATTACAGACCATCAACAAAAACTTTCATCAAGGCCACGGCGTGCCGCCGCGCCAAATTGCACTAGTATAAATGAAACGACAGAAGCTGGCTAGGACAGGTGAGTGCTCCAGCTCCAGCTAGCTGCTGGAGAGGAACTGATCCACCAAGGACAAATTAATATTTATTTAAAATTTATTTGTTCTGTATTTGTAAAAACGTCCACCATGAATATTGGTAACAACCACCTTCGGATATTTGTGTAGAAGGATGACCAATTTGGGGTATATGATTGAAGATCCACCAGCTTTGTTACAAATCATCAAATTCCTCCTACTGATTTTTTTAGTGGTCAATTGGTTATGTTAGAACTGCTGTCATGCTCTCCTAACAAAATCTTGCACAAAAGAGTAGACATCAAGTGAGATATTAGTTAGGCATGTTCAGTTAGTTAATAACCATTGTGAATCCATGCCTCCCTTTTTGTCGTTATATTAGGTTATATCCCACTGTTAAAATTAGCATCAATAATGGTATAAATCTAGTAGAAGTAATATTTGGAGCTTTGGGATGGTGATAAATTTCGGACAGCTTTCACAATCAAATTAGCATCAATGATGGCATACCTCTATATATAAAGGGGCGACATGTCCACCCCCTCTCCCGCGAGCCACGTCGCCCCCTTTCTTCTGGCCGTCCGATCTGCGAAACGGACGGCCAGGATCGAGCCACGACGACCCCATCGCGCGCCACTGTTCCTGGCAACAGTACGCGCGCATTCCCACCAACCAGCGCGCGCCACGTCGCCGGTGAGCGGCCGGTGGAACCGGTTTCCAGCCGGTGACCCCTCCCGCACGATTTTTGGCGCAACATTTTACAAAAACCCCCGCAAAAGGACTGCCTTGCAATTCTGTGAAACATCAGGGACGGCCGTGTAAAAAACCACCACACCTCACCCTCCCTCCTTCCTCTCCCGCGACGCCGGAGGTCGCCGCCGCCACCGACGCGTGCAGTCGCCGCTACGCTGTTCCTCCGACGAATCTAAGGACACGGGTAGCTTCGCCGTCCTGTCCTCTCCATCCTCGCCCAATCTCACGTGCTGGAACAATGGACGTGCGCCGGAATCGACGCAGCCATACTCGCAGGTCGCCGCCGCGGATTTGCTCGCCGCCGGCATCTCCGGCGACCAAAAGGTTCGAGGCGCCAACCGTTCGAACCCCCTCGACGTCCTCGCGCAGATCCGCGCGGATCCAGGCCGACGCGCGCACGCAGCTGCTCGAGCAAGGGTACATGAAATATATGCGCACCGATGAGCAAGTTCCATTCCCATGATCGGTTTCAAGTTTGGTCGACTCTAACACCTTAATTTTGGATCCAAACTCGCAAAAACATCTGACGAATTTCGTCAAATTCGTCGCACTCAGTCATCCATTTAAATTTTCCTTTCACGAGTAGATGAATATCAACCTTCCGAACAAATTTCATGTTTTAACCTTTTGATTTTGACGGACATAAGCATATTTCTCTCCAATCTTCAAATTCGTTGTATTTTTTGCTGCGCAAAAAAGACAAATTCTGACGAATTTCAAAATTTTGAAACTCGAGGTGGCCACGTCGCCCGGACACTGTAGAAGCGCCGTCGCTTCGTCATCCGACGGTACGCGTGGCATTTTTGCGCAAAGACCCCTGCGTATTTTGAAATTTGCTACAGTACACACTGTATTTTTTTTCTTTTCGCAATAATATGCACATGAAATATATGCGCGCCGACGAGTAGATTCCATTCCCATGATCGGTTTCAATTTTGGTCGACTCTAACACCTTAATTTTGGATCCAAACTCGAAAAAATATTCGATGAATTTTGTCAAATTCGTCGCACTCAGTCATCCGTTTAAATTTTTCTTTCACAAGTAGACGGATATCATCCTTCCGAACAACTTTCATGTTTTAACCTTGGAACACTTTACGTACCGTCATAAAATACACTTCAAACTACGCAGCAAAATTAACACCACGGGCGCGGCGGCATCCTACCTATATAAAAGCCGACCCAGTTCAGCCTCCACTCGCTGCACCACGTCACCGAATACTGTTCACATGAACAGTATTCGCACTTCTACAATGCCTTTTTTTTTGGATTTTTTTCCAAAAAATTGAAGTATTTCTATAGATACCCATACCCGTCGGAAAAATATGTAAAATATATCAACATGTTCACAAAAATATATGCTAACTACTTATGGCATAATGCAAACATATTTGAACATTCCAATTTGGTGAACATTTGGACACAATCTAAATGAACTTTATCTAACTACAGAGATTCCTCTAGCTATGTGGAGTTGAATTCATTAAATGCTAACGTAATGTACTTCCACGAATTGTGGACTTAAATTGAACATTTCAATTTGGTAAATATTTGGATGTAATCTACATGAACTTTCTCTAAATATAAAATTCAATTCAATAAATGTACATCGAACATGTTTAAATATTTTGAATTGGTGAATATTTGGACAAAAAACAAATGCGCTTCCTCTAATTGTGGACTTAAATTGAACATTTCAATTTGATAAATATTTGGATGTAATCTGGATGAACTTCCTCTAAATATGGAATTCAATTCAAAAATATGCGTTTCCACTCATTACGGACTTAAATTAAATATTACTGAAAAATAGAAACATATTTGAACATTTCAATTTGCTAAAAAAATTGGAGATACTCTAAAATATATCAACATGTTCACAAAAATATATGCTAACTACTTATGGCATAATGCAAACGTATTTGAAAATTCCAATTTGGTGAACATTTGGACACAATCTAAATGAACTTTACTCTCTAACTACGGAGTTAAAATTAATAAATGCTCATCATGCATTCTCTAACTATGGAGTTAAATTAAAAATTAATGTCCAAATACAAGCATATTCAAACATTTTAATTCACTAAGTATTTGGACATACCCTAGACGAAAAATTTCGACAGATTTTAAAAATTGGATATACTCTAATATATATCAACATATTCACAAAAATATATGCTAACTACTTATGGCATAATGCAAACATATTTGAACATTCCAATTTGGTGAATATTTGAATACAATCTGAATGAACTTCATCTAACTATGGAGTTACAATTAACAAATGCTCATATCATGCATTTTCTAACTATGAAGTTAAATTAAAAAATTATGTCGAAATAAAAGCATATTTGAACATTTTAATTCACTAAGTATTTAGACATACTCTTGACGAAAAATTCCAACGGATTTCAACATTTTTCGAATTACACGCCGCACCAAATTCCACTAGTACTACTATATATATAAAGGGCGGACAAAACCACGGCCTCTCAGGCCCTCTGGTACTGTTCATACTACTAATGGTTCATGGCCGTCTGATCGTAGATCGACGGCCCACATCTATCCCTGCCCGGTAAACAGCACCGATGAACAGTGTTCCGCAACGAACTGTGTTCGTGATGAACAGTGTATGCGATGAATAGTACCGTCTGTCGACAGTGTTCCTGCGATGAACAGTACCCGCGATGAACAGTGCCTACGATGAACTGTCCTTTTCATGATAATACATACATGAAATATATGCGCGTCGACGAGTAGGTTCCATTCCCGTGATCGGTTCCGAGTTTGATCGACTCTAACTCCTTAATTTTGGATCCAGATTCATAAAAACATTTGACGAATTTTGTCAAATTCGTCGCACTTAGTCATCCATTTGAATTTTCCTTTCACGAGTAGATGTATATCACCCTTTGAAGCAACTTTCATGTTTTAACATTTTTATTTTGACGGACATATACGTAATTCTCTCTAATCTTCAAATTCAACTCAAAGAGTTCATCTAAATCCATCGGCTCATCCATGGTTACTATCCCCTACAATGAAGAAAAACGTAGCTATTCCAGATGAATAGTGCTCCACCCGGTAAACAAGCCGATCACACCGGTGAATAGCTATGCAATGACCGGTGTATCATCCAGTGAACAGCCGGTCAACCTTTTTTAGCTTTTTTTTCTTAGTTTCTTTTTACACATAGACTTTTCTTTTTGGCAGTAGTTTTCAGCGTATATTTTCTGGCTAAAAAATTTCCAAGCGTATTTACATAGGTCTGCCTTCTAAACGAGTTTAGACTTTTTGACGGTATTTTTGTTTAGTTTTTTCTCACAGTTTTTTAAACCTTCTTCGGACTTTCCGATTGTGATTTCTGGTTTTTTTTGTCTAAAAAATACAAACCGAATTTACACACATATACCTCTCGAACAAGTTTAGTTTTTTCGACCTACATGAGTTTAGACTTTCTGACGATATTTTTTTCGCTTTTTCCCAGTTTTTAAACCTTTTCTTTCACTTTTCCCATTTTTAAAACCTTTTTGGACTTTTCGATAGAATTTCTTGGCCCTTTTTTTCGTGTGAAATTACCAACCGCACTTACATACATGCACATAGCTCTCGACCAAGTTTAAACTTTCCGACCTAAATGATTTTAAATTTTTTTGACGGTATTTTCTTCAGCTTTTTTACAGTTTTTAAACCTTTTTGTGGACTTTTCGATAGTAATTTTTGGCATTTCTTTTTGTGTATAACTTACCAACCACATTTACGTACATACATATACCACTCGAACAGGTTTAGACTTTTTGACTATATTTCTTACAAAAAATAAATATTTTCTCCTCTTTTTCTCATTCCTTCTTTTTAGCCTACAGAATGATAATTTGCGACACAAATTTCCGTCCGAGTACAAATTTTCGTCCGACGTTCGTCCAATGTACATCCGGCTATTTTTAGATTCAACCCAGTTTATCTTTAAAATATTACAATTGGTGATCACAAAATTATACAATGATTTAATAAACCCACGGTACCCGTCAATACAAATTGAACTCACACGTCTAACTACAAACACTTCTCTTAATACGTACAATCTTTCGCTTCAGCAGATCCATTTTACTCTTTGAACAAAAAACTAACTACTTAACACAATTAAAAACACAAAATACACTCATGTACACACAGGAGCGGCGTGTCGTCGCGCCATCTTGCCTAGTAACTTATGTATACATGATGCATGTAAAATGCATACATGAACTTTGCATTATTTTTACTTATAATCCAGTTATATTTGCATCATATAAGGGTTATATCACTGTTTCATAATGATTTTGGAAATATTTGATATGTTTCCTATTTTTATGGAATTAACTCTGCGCAGGCAGAAAACTCTATTTGTATATTTTAATGTTTCATGGACCCAAACGACGTCCAAATGACCTGAAAATTTACGAGCATCATTTTTTGGAAGGAACAAAGCATGGGAGCGAATGAAGCAAACAAGCGGAGGCCCGAGGGCCAAGATAGGTGGGCCCACGCGGCCCCTGTACCTGGCCGCGTGGGGCCCCTCCTTTTGGGCCTCGGAGCTCCGCTGCCGTCGATCTTTCCTCCACCGACTCAGTTTTGACCAAACACCACCTATAAAAATAGTCCCCCGATGTTTTCTGGAGGGAGCGCCGCAGAAACACAGAAACACCGAAACAGAGACCTGGAGCTGTGATACGTCTCAAACGTATCTATAATTTTTGATGTTCCATGCTTGTTTTATACCAATTGCTACATGTTTTGCATCTACTTTATATCACTTTTATACATTTTTTGGGACTAACCTATTAACAAGATGCCGAAGTGTCAGTTCCTGTTTTCTGCTGTTTTTGTATTCCAGAAAAGCTAGTCTGGAAATATTCTCGGAATTGGACGAAACTTCACGGGGATCCCTATTTTACCAGAACACACCTGAAGGACCAAAGGAGCAGCAGAGGAGAGTCACCAGGGCCCCACACGCCACTAGGGCGCGGGTCCCCCCCTGGCGCGCCCTAGGGTGGTGTGGGCCCCTCGGGGGTCGTCAGCCGCCGCCCTTTCGCCTACTTATTCCCCCTGACGCGAAAACCCTAAGTGCCTGAGCCAATATCCACGAAAAGTTCCAGAGACGCCGCCGCCGTCAACCCTAGCTCGGGAGGGTCCAGAACCTCTTCTCGGCACCCTGCCGGAGAGGGGAATCGTCACCGGAAGCTTCTACATCGCCATGCCTGCCTCCGGAGTGATGCGTGAGTAGTTCATCCTTGGACTACGGGTCCATAGCAGTAGCTAGATGGTTGTCTCTCCAATTTGTGCCATCATGTTTAGATCTTGTGAGCTGCCCTACATGATCAAGATCATATTATTGTAATGCTACATGTTGTGTTTGCTGGGATCCGATGAATATTGAATACTATGTCAAGTTGATTATCAATCTATGCCCTATGTTATTTAAGATCTTGCATGCTTTCCGTTACTCGTAGATGCTTTGGCCAAGTAGATGCTTGTAACTCCAAGAGAGAGTATTTATGCTAGATAGTGGGTTCATGCCTCCAGTAATCTGGGCGAGTGACAGCAACTTCTAAGGTTGCGGATGTGTTGTTGCCACTAGGGATAACCTAACAATGCTATGTCCACGGTCATATGTATTTGTTTACATTACGCACTTTACTTAATGCAATTATCCGTTGCTTGCAACTTAATACCAACGGGGGACTCGGATGACAACCCGGCGGTGGATTATTAGTCATAGACGCTGTTGGATGACGGTCTATGTATTATGTCGTAATGCCCAATTAAATATCATAGTAATCATCATGTCATATATATGCATTGTCATGCGCTCACTATTTGTTAATTGCCCAGCTGTAATTTGTTCACCCAACATGTTAGTTATCTTTTATGGAGAGACACCACTAGTAAACTATGGACCCCGGTCCATTCTTTTACACTGATTAAACCACCACAAACTGCAAACTGTTCCTTTTTCATTCTCTGCAATTTAAAACTCATTTTCCACACCATACGTTTAATTCTTTGTTTTCAGCAAGCCGGTGAGATTGACAACCTCATTGTTTCGTTGGGGCAAAGTAGTTTGATTGTGTTGTGTGCAGATTCCATGTTGGTGATCGTGTTGCGCCGTGTGAGACACCAACAACCTTCTGAAGAGTTGCTGCTCCTACTGGTTCGATAACCTTGGTTTGTTTCTGAGGGAAAACTTGCTGCTGAACTGCATCATTCCTTCCTCTTGGGGTCTCCCAACGAACGTGTGATTCACGCCATCAAGCTTTTTTCTGGCGCCGTTGCCGGGGAGACAGTAGTCTTCTGCAAGGGGAGTTTCACGCTTCCAATCTCTTTACTTTGTTTTTGTCTTGCTTAGTTTATTTTATTCTATCTTGTTTGCTTTCAATTATCCAAAACACAAAAAAATTAGTTACTTGCATCTAGTTTACTTTCAAGTTATTTTCTGTCCTGTTTTTAATTCTGCTAAAATGAGTACTCCTGAGAACACTAAGTTGTGTGATTTCACTAGCACGAACAACAATGATTTCATATGCACACCTATTGCTCCACCTGCTGCTTCAGCAGAGTTTTATGAAATTAAACCTGCACTTTTAAATTTTGTTATGAAAGAGCAATTTTCTGGTGTTAGTACTGATGATGCTGCTGTTCACCTTAATAACTTCCTGCTAAGATAATTTCTTTGAGAAGTAGCATAATGAATTTTAAGCAATTTGATAATGAACATGTTGCTCAAGCATGGGAGAGAATGAAATCATTGGTTAAAAATTGTCCCACTCACGGACTGACTACTTGGATGATCATCCAAACCTTCTATGCAGGATTAAATTTTTCTTCAAGGAATTTATTGGATTCGGCCGCTGGAGGTACCTTTATGTCCATCACTTTGGGTGCTGCAACAAAGCTTCTAGATGATATGATGATTAATTATTCTGAGTGGCACACCGAGAGAGCTCCAACAGGTAAGAAGGTAAATTCTGTTGAGGAAACCTCTTCCTTGAGTGCCAAAATTGATACTATTATGTCTATGCTTGCAAATGGTCAAACACATGTTGATCCAAATAATGTTCCTTTAGCTTCTTTGGTTGCTCAAGAAGAGCATGTTGATGTGAACTTCATTAAAAATAATAACTTCAACAACAATGCTTATAGGAATAATTTTGGTAATAGCAATTATAGGCCCTATCCTTCTAATAGTGGCAATGGTTATGGAAATTCCTATGGTAACTCCTACAACAATAATAAGAGTGTACCCTCTGATCTTGAAGTTATGCTTAAGGATTTTATTAGTACACAAACTGCTTTCAATAAAACTGTTGAGGAGAAATTTGGGAAAATTGATGTGCTTCCTCTAAAGTTGATAGTCTTGCTCTTGATGTTGACTTGTTGAAACTAAAGAACATGCCTCATGATGTTAAAGAGAGCAAAACTCTCAATGCTATACAAGTTAAAATTGATAACAATGTGAGGATGTTAGCTGAATTGCATGCTAGATGGGAAAGAGAGGATGAAATTGCTAGAAAGAATAATATTGCTAGAGTTTATACTATTACTACTTCTGAAAATGCTTCAAACTCAAGTGTTAGCAAACCTCCTACCATTAATGGCAAGATAATTGGTGTTGGTAATGTTTCCACTTCTATTGCAAAATGTCCTAAATTGCCTGATAACTCTGAAACTGTCCTTGATAAAGATGCTGAAATTTCTAGCAATAAGGAAGATAATAACTCCATTACTTTTGATGATAATGACTTTGATTTTGATGGTTGCAATATTTCTGAAGTAATTAAGTTCTTGCAAAAGCTAGCTAGAAGTCCTAATGCTAGTGATAAACATGGCTTTTACTAAACATATTACTAATGCTCTCATACAAGTTAGGGAAGAAAATTAAACATGAAGCTTCTATCCCTAGGAAGTTAGAAGATGGTTGGGAGCCCATCATTAAATGAAATTGAATGACTTTGATTGCAATGCTTTGTGTGACCTTGGTGCTAGTATTTCTGTTATGCCTAAAAGATTTATGATATGCTTGATTTAGCACCTTTGGAAAATTGTTACTTGGATGTTCACCTTGTGATTCTACATTAAAAAACCTTTGGGAAGAATTGATGATGTTCTTATCATGGTTAACAACAATTATGTCCCCGTTGATTTTATTGTCTTGGATATTGAATGCAATCCATCATGCCCTATTGTGCTGGGAAGACCTTTTCTTAGAACTGTAGGTGCTATTATTGATATGAAAGAAGGGAATATAAAATATCAATTTCCTCTCAAGAAAGGTATGGAACACTTTCCTAGGAAGAAGATTAAGCCACCTTATGATTCTATTGTTCGAACAAATTACAATGTTGATGCTTCTTCACTTGGTAATACTTGATGCATGCTTTGTGCCTAGCTAAAAGGCGTTAAAGAAAAGCGCTTATGGGAGGCAACCCATTTTTTTTTCTGCAATTTTTCTTTTATTGAGTCAAGGAGTGTTTACTTCTGTAGCAACTCCTTTGTATCTTTATTTTCTCGCATTGTTGTGCCAAGAGTAGCCTCTAATGTTAAGACGATGCTTAATTTTGATTGCTGCGCAGAAACAGATTTTTGCTGTTCACTGTACGAAATTCCTAAAATCACCAGATTGTTAATTAAATCTGAAATTTTTGTGCGTAATCTTTATGAATGTCTGAATCTTTCATTAGTTCAAGTTTTCGATCTGAGCGTCGTAAGTGCCTCGAAAAAATTCGTCTTTGCGGACTGTTCTGTTTTAGACAGATTATGCCTTTTTATTTTGCATTCTCTCTTTTACTAGTGTTGAGTGAAATTCTTTTTTGGGTGGAAGAGCTTCACATAACATCAGTGGCTGTAGCTAATGTTTAAAGTAACAAATCATATTGCGTCTTTATAGAACATGTGAATTTTTGATTATGCACTAACCCTCTAATGAGATCTACTTTGAGTTTGGTGTGACGGAAGTTTTCAAGGGTCAAGAGAGAAGGATGATATAATAGGATCAAGAAGAGTGAAGAGCTTAAGCTTGGGGAGGCTCCCATGGATCTCCCCAGCATATTTCAAGAAGACTCAAGCGTCTAAGCTTGGGGATGCCCAAGGCATCCCCTTCTTCATCGTCAAAATTATCAGGTCATCTCTAGTGAAACTATATTTTAATTCTTTCACATCATATGTGCTTTTCTTGGAGCGTCTGTGTGCTTTTATTTTCAGTATTGCACTTTTATTTTCAATAAAGCTTGACTGGACCCTAGCATTCTTGATTGGGAGAGAGACACGCTCCGCTTTTTCATGAGAATACTCCTATTCTTCACTTATATTTGTTGAGTATTCATATCTAGCGCTGTTCAGCTTTTAGCTCTTGTTTTCATGTATCTCTTGTCAGAGCTATTAGCTTTCTTTTGTAGAAAGTACTCTCTTGCTTCACTTATATTTGTTTGGAGAGTTGATGAAATAAATTGATTGGTGTTTGGTTGGTTCAGAAAATGTTGCATGTGGTAATTGGTATAAGGAAAAACTTGCTTAATCTTGTAGATCACTAATGGATAACTTGATGCTTGTCAATTGTTTTGAGTTAACAAGTAGATCATGATTAAATTGTGCATCACATGAGTTAAGCCTATTAGTGAAGAACTACCGTAAAGCTTGTTGAAAATTTGGTTTGCATCGGTGGTATCTCTAAGGTCTAGATATTTTCTAATAACAGGGTTTGGTTAACAAGGAAGACGGTATGAAGTCTTATAACGTTTGCAATATGTTTGTCATATAAAACTTGGTGTACGGGTTGATATTCTTGTTTGCTTACATAACCTTGCTAGCCTAAACTCTGTACTGAGAGGGAATGCTTCTCGTGCATCCAAATCCTTGAGCCAAAATCCATGCCATTTGTGTCCACCATAACTACCTATATGTGGTATTTCCTTGCCACTCCAAGTAAATTTTTCATGTGCTACCTTTAAATTATTCAAAATGTTATTATTCCCTTTTTGTGTCAATGTTTACTAGCTCATGAGGAATTAGTGTGGTTATTCTTTATTCTATTTGTCGATGGACTTTTACACCTGGACTAGTGGCATATACATCCGCTTATCCAATAATTGCAAAAAGAGCTGGCAACGGGGTGCCCAGTCCCAATTAATTACAACTTTAACCAATTAATTCTCTTCACACTTTTGCCCTGATTCATCAGTAAGCAATGACAAACAGTGAAATACCTGAATGTGTGTAAACCAAAGAGAAAGAGGGATGATCTGCCTTGCTGGTAGAAATAACGTCCTTCATGGGAGCCGCTCTTAAAAGTCCGTTTGACAGGTAGAATACTGTTCTCACCCGCTACCATTCGTTGACAATTAACAAACACCTCTCAAAAATAGATACTCCTCCATGGTATGTGATTGATGGAAGGCACCCGAGGATTCGGTTAGCCATGGCTTGTGTTAGCAAGGTTGGGAGGAGTATCAAATATTTTATGCAATCTCTATATGCTTTCAAAAACCTAAAAGCTCTAGCACATGATTTAATCCCTGCTTCCCTCTGCGAAGGGCCTTTCTTTTACTTTTATGTTGAGTCAGTTTTCCTATTCTTTCTGTCTTCCACAAGCAAACACTAGTGTCAACTTTGTTACAACATGCGTTATATGCAATGTATTGGACTTGTTATACTACTTTGTGTTGACAATATCCATGAGATAAATATGTTGAAAGTTGAAGCAAATGCTGAAACTAATTCTTCCTTTGTGTTGATTAAATACCTTTTATTAGAAACTATTGCTTTATGAGTTAACACTTATGCAAAACTGTTTGATGCTTGTCTCGAAAGTACTATTCATGAAAACGTTTAGCTTGTGTGATTCATTGTTTACTCATTATCTATTTGGTAGCAAATTATAGACCATTGACTTGGATCACTTCATTCATTTACATGTGCCTTGCAATATTATATGATCAAGATTATGATGTAGCATGTCACCTCAAAAATTATTTTGTTTTTATCGTTTACCTACTCGAGGACGAGTAGGAACTAAGCTTGGGGATGCTGATACGTCTCAAACGTATCTATAATTTTTGATGTTCCATGCTTGTTTTATACCAATTGCTACATGTTTTGCATCTACTTTATATCACTTTTATACATTTTTTGGGACTAACCTATTAACAAGATGCCGAAGTGCCAGTTCCTGTTTTCTGCTGTTTTTGTATTCCAGAAAAGCTAGTCTGGAAATATTCTCGGAATTGGACGAAACTCACGGGGTCCCTATTTTCCAGAACACACCTGACGGACCAAGGAGCAGCAGAGGAGGGCCACCAGGGCCCCACACGCACTAGGGCGCGGGCCCCCCCTGCGCGCCCTAGGGTGGTGTGGGCCCCTCGGGGGTCGCAGCCGCCGCCCTTTCGCCTACTTATTCCCCCGACGCGAAAACCCTAAGCCTGAGCAAATATCCACGAAAAGTTCCAGAGACGCCGCCGCGTCAACCCTAGCTCGGGAGGGTTCAGAACCTCTTCCCGGCACCCTGCCGGAGAGGGGAATCGTCACCGGAGGCTTCTACATCGCCATGCCTGCCTCCGGAGTGATGCGTGAGTAGTTCATCCTTGGACTACGGGTCCATAGCAGTAGCTAGATGGTTGTCTCTCCACTTTGTGCCATCATGTTTAGATCTTGTGAGCTGCCCTACATGATCAAGATCATATTATTGTAATGCTACATGTTGTGTTTGCTGGGATCCGATGAATATTGAATACTATGTCAAGTTGATTATCAATCTATCTATGTTATTTAAGATCTTGCATGCTTTCCGTTACTCGTAGATGCTTTGGCCAAGTAGATGCTTGTAACTCCAAGAGAGAGTATTTATGCTAGATAGTGGGTTCATGCCTCCGTTTAATCTGGGACAGTGACAGAAAGTTCTAAGGTTGTGGATGTGCTGTTGCCACTAGGGATAACCTAACGATGCTATGTCCACGGCATATGTGTTTGTTTACATTACGCACTTTACTTAATGCAATTATCCGTTGCTTGCAACTTAATACCAACGGGGGACTCGGATGACAACCCGGCGGTGGATTATTAGTCATAGATGCTGTTGGATAACGGTCTATGTATTATGTCGTAATGCCCAATTAAATATCATAGTATCATCATGTCATGTATATGCATTGTCATGCGCTCACTATTTGTCAATTGCCCAGCTGTAATTTGTTCACCCAACATGTTAGTTATCTTTTATGGAGAGACACCACTAGTGAACTGTGGACCCCGGTCCATTCTTTTACACTGATTAAACACCACAAACTGCAAACTGTTCCTTTTTCATTCTCTGCAATTTAATACTCATTTTCCACACCATACGTTTAATCCTTTGTTTTCAGCAAGCCGGTGAGATTGACAACCTCACTGTTTCGTTGGGGCAAAGTAGTTTGATTGTGTTGTGTGCAGATTCCACGTTGGTGATCGTGTTGCGCCGTGCGAGCCACCAACAACCTTCTGAAGAGTTGCTGCTCCTACTGGTTCGATAACCTTGGTTTCTTTCTGAGGGAAAACTTGCTGCTGACTGCATCATACCTTCCTCTTGGGGTCTCCCAACGAACGTGTGATTCACGCCATCAAGCTGCAGATTGGAGGGGGAAAACTCCGGCGGGGCGCTGCCGGCGTGTCTCCATCTTCTCCAACGACTTCTCCACCGTCTCCATGATGAAGAGGAGTAGTCCACCTCTGGACTATGGGTTTGTGGAAGTAACTTATGTATCTCTCTCTCTTGAGCTTCACTAATTAGTACCGTATGAGCTGCTGAACATGATTACGGTCATCTATTGTAATAACTTTGTGGTGGATCTTTTTATGAGTTAATATATGTTTGAGATTGCAATGGTTTTGTTTTAGTTTATGAAAGTAGATGCATATTATGTACCCCGTTCTTATTTACTTGTTATGATCAAGCATGTTTATGAGAGCGTGTGAGGGGGAACGTGTGCATTAGTGGAGTAACGGGGGGTGGCTAGTGCAGTGAACATGAGAGAAAGTTCTGCGATCCAGTTGGGTATCTCTACCTTACTTTGTTGTCTCACTAGGGATAAAAGAAATACCATGCTACGGAGATGTGGGTGTGACCATTGCACTACTCCATGACTAGATCTAGCATGTTCTTATTTTAACTTCATGTCATGATACTTATTGCTATACTTGAGTTATCTTAATTACTGAGGTGTTATGATTTAGTTCGCATCTGGTGGAGTATAAGAGAGACTAATAACCAAAAGGTCTCTATGTTAGGACGTGATGCCCATATATTATAACTTGTCATTAAACTGTTGTGTTGCAATTCTTATGTCAAATCTAGTGTTCCATTGTCTACCACTTTATTAAAGAGAGAGTGCATTTGTGAAACCATGAACCCGGTCCATTTTTAATCATAAGAAACACCTTTCCAACAACTTTTACCACTTTACCATTTTCTGCCATTTTAAAAATCCGAAAATACAAAAACTTTTTACATATTGCTTTATTCATCATATAAAACCCAAAAATATCATTTATCATTGCTACCACCATCCTTGATATTTATTTACCATCAAGAGTGCTTTCTGGCGCCGTTGCAGGGGAAAGATACGAAGCTTCATGCAGAATATTTTTCCCGTCAACTACACGCCATCACTTGTTTGCATTGCATATTATCTTGATATCATTCTCACACCTTGTGCTTGACAACCACTAGTGAGGTTGATGACCAAAACATTTACTTTGTTTTGTAGGTAACAAAAGAAGGATAGGAAAGATAAATCTTCACTACTGATTCACCGAGAGTTCGATATTAAATCCTCGAGTCACCCCTCGTGGGGAAAAAACGTCTTTCCACTTACTACACACTCTGCACTTGGAGTCTCAACCTAACCCATTTACTTTTCACGCAGGTAACTACGTGAAGGGCCATCAATACACGGTGCGATCCGCACAAGGTCCAAAACCTGTACATACGTGCATGTTAGTTGGTGTACCCCATGTCACTGGCGGAGCCATGAGTACAAAACTGTGATGTCAATTCAAATTTGTGATGTCAAATATATGTATTTGTATGGATTTTGTATTTTTCGCATGATCGTTATCCTATATACAAAGTTTTTGCCAAAATGTGACTACAAAGCTTAGGCGTCGCTCCGCCACTGCCCCATGGGGTACCGCCGTGTGCATTGAGAACAAAATGTGTGAATTTATTTCCCTTAATGTTTTGACATTTTTGTGAAGTTTTCATATAAAGGATGCGGCAGCACAATTCTTTTGAATCGAAGAAAAAACCGCCTTTCTGCTATTGATGTGTTCATTTTGTAGCAAACAGGCCTATATTCCTGAGAATGTATAATGTAGAATTATAAAAGCCAAAAATTCAAGCTTGTACTGTGGCATGCCTAATATATGTTGTTATAGAATAGTGGTGTACACAATGGTGCAAATGCAAAAAGGTAGAAACGCCATGGCCCCAGTCATTTGTAGCTAGGCAGTAGAAACATTAAGGCTGACCTTTTCTACACTTGACTGTTTCATTCGTTTCTTCTAATTTAACTTTTGTTTGTTTGTTGACAGAAAATTTACATATGTAAACAGAAGAATTAAGTTTCAAGTTTCCATGCCTGTAATCATGTAAGCATGTGTTTCGATGGTATTCAGTGAAGGATGCCGCACCACAAAAAGGCTGATATCTTGTACAAATTTGGCTTTTGTCAGGTAACCAACAATGGTTTTCCTTCAGACTGAGATGTCTTGGAATGTGCTGATCTCTCCAGACCAGCTAAGCCCCGAAGGTCTGTTGCTCCGCAAGTCCATCATCGTCCGTCTTCTGGAGGATGTAACAACAGGAAGGCCTTGAAGGAGCATGGCTACTACTCCCTCCGTTTTTTAATATAAGATGTTTTAACTTTTGTCCATATGCACATGCACACAAATGTATGTAGACACATTTTTGTGTGCAACATGTGTACCACCTAAAACATCTTATATTAAAAAACGGAGGGAGTACGTCGCTGTCAGTGAGCTCAAATCGATATCTGAAGGGAAAGTCCGTCAGCAGACTGGAGATGTTCTTTTCCCTGTCACATTCGCCTGCATCACTCTGAAGCCCATGAAGGGTGAGATCTTGGTCTGCACTGTGGACAAGATCCTGAAGCCCTCAAATCTGGACCGATAGAAACAATCTTCCTGTCGTGCAAGACGATTGGCGACTACAAGTACATCGGCGGCGACGACCCGATGTTCATGAAGGACGACTCGAAGCTGTCGAAGGGCACCATGGTGCGCTGCAAGGTCTTGGTTGTCAGCTGGAAGGAAGTAGATCGCCAGTTCTATGTCCTTGTGACCATTGCTGGCGATTTCCTCGGGCCGCTGTGAGCTGCTTCCACAGGTTAAACATGGTATTTGCTGTACATTCTGTTATCCGTGCTGATGTGTTAGGCTTAACTTGCATCTGAACTTTACTGTCATGACGACTGATGGCACGAGGTTGCAGTAACTTGTGGCAGTTTATGCAAGCTCTAGCTGTGACGCCAATCGATCAGTGTACCGTGACTCCGTTTCAAAAAAATCAGTGTGCCGTGAAGTGTGAACTATGACGAGCCTGCGTTTTAACATTTCACCGTCTACTTTCCTGTTATGTGTTTGCCAGCTTCTACAATTGCTTGCGTGCTTCCTACGACATTCTGCATATCAGAATTGCTTGACATGCCCATTGATCTCGGTTGAAGCATACGCATACAGTAGTAAGATGTGGGATCTCCAGTTGAAAATTAGCCACACTAAAAAATACTCTAGATCTTTTGGATATTTCATTGTGAACTACATACAGACTGAAATGAGTACACTACAACACGTTTACATAAATGCAATTCAGAAAAAGATAGAACATCTTATAATTCGGAACAGGCACCTGCAATGGATATCTGAATTACTAGCATAGGCAAAAAGGCTGTCCAGAAATGTACCATAATCCATTTATTCAGACTCTAGGAACTGTATAAACATTACTGATGCAACAAACAACAGCACAGTTGCGCGAGGCTGAAGATAAGCACACGTGTACATGACTCATGCACAAAATATACTACAGGGCAGCAGGCCAATTGTGTATTATTACAAATAATACTGCATGGTTCAATAAGTTGCAGCTTACTGGATATATAGGATTCAGCAAACTAGAACACATGTGGATGTTTTCAACGATAAGATCATGCATCGGTGGACGTTGGCCTGACAACTGTGACAGGGCAGGCAGCGTTGTTCACCACGTAATCACTGACACTGCCTAAGAGCACCCTGCAATTCAGAGATGAAAAAGATTAGCACCGCGTTATGATCTAACAAACAATATGCCTCGAGAACAGTTTGAAATCCCATGGTCGCAACCTTTTCAGCTTGCCAAGGCCCCTGCTCCCGATAACCAGGCAGCTCATGGGGATGTCATTGATAGCTTGGCATAGCTTCTCGCGGGGATCTCCATACAGCACTTTCGAAACCACTTGAACCTACCAAGAAAAAGGCACAAAATTATGGTAAGAAACATATCAAGGAGATGTAAGATGATGATACGTGATGGTATGGACTGATCACCTCCTTCTGCCTGGCTACAGTATTGAGCATGTCCAATGTTTCAGCATCAGGCTTCACACCATATTTCTTTGTAATGATGGGGTCAGAGAATTCCGAGAGGGGGATTAAAGCTATGAAAATAGAAAAAAAGAAATGAGGACAGTGAGAAGCAGTAGACAGTAGGCCATATTTGTAAAACAGCCTTAGACAAATACATGCCAGCATAATGGAATTATTCACACATAAACTGCGTGAATCAGGAATATCATGCAGGTCATTCATGGTCAATACGCTCTACAGATTCAGACTTTCTTACAGACAACATGTTCCGAGATCATATTGAGATGCTAAGCTTCTCTCGTCCAACAGCAGATTCTTGTCGCCAGCTTCATAGGTATCGGGGACGACACAGGATTGCTTTCAAGGTTTAAGAAAAAGATGTAAAGAGTAGATTTTTTAATACACCAAAGAGTGACTGTATTGGCACTACGGCTGTTTGCATAACTATGTTTTTTTTCTTGTACACTCAAATACCTCAAGGTATTTTAAACTAGAGTTGGTTGAGAAACAATGGTATTCTGAGAGAAAATCGGAAATTCTTCGCATCCAAAAGGGTGGTATTCATTGTACTAGTGACTTGATTTTACACTGAAGCGAATGATAACTGCACGATTGCAGTTTGCAAGTGCCAACAATTTAGTACCCAAATAGTACGTCCAGGCAAATGGCTAACAACCGATTTGTCTGCAACATCAGCATCACATCGTCTAGTAAATTTAACTAAGCTAGTAATGCACTGATAGCTGTTTACAAATACTAAAGGACAGTAAACTCGTCAATAAACAACCATCACTCGTGAATTGTGATAGAAAAGCTATCATAAACACAACAGGTTCTCTCTAATGCCCAATCTTCCCTATTGCACCTCTTAACTCTCCTTGATCTGCAAGCAACGGTAACCCAACTCTTGTATGGTGTTTCGTTTGATGTACCATCTCATCCATCATGAATGGAAGGATGGACGACCACATCCATCATTTTGTACTATCCTATCCTAGTATGGGTTCATCCACCGTAACTGGGACAGCCAATCCATTATTTTGCACTAACCTCGTGTCCACTCTGTTCCTCAAAACAAGCAAACATGCTAGATCCAGAGATTTGGTTTTCAGAAAAGAAGTTAGACCCAGTGTTAGGATCAGATGGTCAATCCACTATAGGTCTCCTCAAACCAAACACCCCGTAACTGGTCTTCCTGCAATCTCTCCAGGAACTAAACGCACAGCAAGAAAGTAACTCCTCTCCTAAGAAAAAGCTAGAACCAGAACCAGAGCAGGATGTAGCTGCTACTCTGCTCTGGTACAGCACAAAGCAGGCCAATTCCAAGAAGCGAGGCACTGACGAGCAGAGCAATCAGCAGGCGTGCGGATCATCGAAACCGTTATCCTTGGCGCCGACGCAGCTGGTACAGACCGGAATCCCGAACGGATCGAGGCGTGCGGTGGGCGCAACAAGAAATCAAAACCAAGAACAGGAAGCAGGCAGCAATCGAATCGAAGTACAGTAGCAGGACTGTAGGAGGAGGATAAAGTTCAATCAGTACGTACGGGAGCCGGATTTCTCCCAGAGGAGGGTCTCGCCCTGCTCGTAGTCGGGGTCCTTGAGGACGTGCAGGAGGAGCAGGCTGTCGCCGGTGCGGAGCAGGTTGTCCGCCGTCCACTTTAGCGCCGCGCGGCTCCCCTCCGAGAAGTCCACCGCCAGGCCCACCCACCTCTCGCCCTCCGCCGCCATCTATCGCTGCTCGGTTCTTGGATGGAACAACAACACGGGTGGTGGTGGAGGGCACCGCTGTTGGGGAAGAGGAAGGAAGGGCAGAGACGATGGACCAACAAGGACGGCGGTGGTGGTATTAGTGGTGCCCTTGTCGGCCAAGATATTCGATGCCTTACACGTGTGCATGATTGAAGGCATCCACATGGAGACTTCTGGGCCATGTTTGGAGGCATTGCCCTCTGTTTCGTCCTCCTGCAAGATTCGAGTTTGTATTCTGGATAAATTTCATGATTGTTTGCCGGAATTTTCCAGGTTCGTGTGTTTCCAACCTACAGGAACAGAACGAAAATTCAACAGTAGACTTTTCTTGGCTCATTTCTAGGAGTAGGATACATCCTAGGTATATCAACTCGACAAGAATATTTCAGTTTTCTCTACGAACTTGCCAACTATGAGCTATTCAAACCAATATAGTATAAATTTGTTTGATTGTACTATATTGTAGGTCCAAAGTCCAAACCCGGGCAGGGGAATGTCAATTTGGCATGCTGATCGAGACCATTTCGGCAGGATTTTGATTTGTCACCGTCAAACGGTATTCTAGTACACCAAGCGCTGCACTACCACGACATCGAGGTACACCACGCCATGCTTCTAGAGCGATCACCAGCCAGCGCTGATGGGGATATATAGTGATTGGCATCACAATCCTAGGCATCAAGCTACTACAACATTCCTTTGTGTATCTTGCTCCGTTTGGTAGTTTTCTTCCTGGTTTGGGCTGAAAAGTTAGGCTAGATTAGGTGATTTCTTTTAGAAACTTCAGTTACCCTAAGGTTATTGTATATATGCTGGTGCATCATGGAGAAAATGATGGTGTTCAATGTATTTCCCGTTAATGTGTCGCATGCGTGATTTCTTCTTTTGGTCCAAGAATGTGTGTTAGGTTTTGTCTTTAACACCAAAACCAATTAGGGAGAGAAATGCACATTCACATGAACATGTGGATACCATATAGGCGTTACACGTGTGACGCTCGATGAAGAGTTTGTGGTATTCGCGAGCTATTCAAGGGATCAGACGAGTTAGACCGCACTTCCCGACATGCTATATCAACATATAGTGGAATTTTTTTTTATCTAACCCATAAGTATAGATCCTGGTGATGTGCGGTATTAAAATTTTATTATATGCAAGTGTTGCATACCGTGTACCCAATACATGTAACGCCGATGTGACATTTTGAGCGGGACATTATATTTCTTGATCCGATTTAGATTCGTCGAAAAGAAATATGTGTCCTACTATGCCAAGTGTTGAACCACTGCCATGGTACCACCGGTAGGGGCCATGCTTCAGGAGCGGTCATAAGCGCTCATGGGTGATAGTTCAAGGTAACAAAAACTTGGAAATCTGTTATTTTGATGTGATCCAAATTCATATAAAGATAAAGGCTAACTTCGAATCGAAGCGGAGCCCCATCGCCGGAGGCTTGTGTAACGTCCCAAATTTTGGAAGCTTGAAAAACTTGATTATAAAAGACCCAAAATTTAGGGCCGTCAAAAACTTTTTGAAATGTCTTGTTTGGGTGTGTCTTTCCTCTGATTGCTATGTTTGACTTGTTGTGGGTTGTGTTTGTGTTGATGAGCTCTCTATTTATCAACAGTGGAAACTCACCTAGTTATAATATGACCTCTGTGATCAATGTCTTGGCAAGTAAAATAGTCCGTATATCTTCTCCAATCTTTTTTTTTCAACCAACTTCTTATACCATGATGTTTTGCTTTTAGCAACTATCCAAAGACCCACTATTTGAGAAAATAAAAGTATTTCCAAAAGTTATATGTTTGCAAAACTATAAAGGACCATGTAATGAGTCCTAATATATTTTGAGTTTAATATGTTGCTAGTGTTAGCAACCCTTATTTAAAACCTCTTAATTTAAACTTCTTTTGAAAAGATTACCAAGGATGGATTTACCCACTTATCCTTAAAACTTGTCATGCCCATATTGACCACCACCTCACCAACTTTACAATACACTTTTGGAAGTTGGTGGTTTCTCCAAATGCTTGTTGTTTTCCCTATTGGGTTTGTGTTTGAATTTCTTGACTTGAGTGTGCTATTTTATGAGTGTTCATGTGGTGATTTATTGTAGCATCATTTGATGCACATGATTTGATTTGGTATCTAAATGTTTGTTTTGCTTGTCTTGCTTGAGTGGAATGTATTACCTCTTGTAGAATTGTTTGGTGTTGATATTTACAAAATTTCTATTTTATATAGATAGAAAATATATCTTCACTCCTATTAACTTTTAGCTTTTCTAGAGACTTAGCTTTTGTGTTTCTTTTATTCTTTTTGGACTTGAAACCCATCTTACCTCTTTTTCAACATCCCTAGTGTCCAACCATACCCTTCTGTGAAATTTACAAATTGTTTGATCACTAAACCATGTAGGGTTAGGAGGCTAGTCAAACCTGTGACCTTTTGACTTATGTTGGATTCAATTTTTCAATTCTTTCCCTAAGCAAACCAGAACCCCTTTGGGCAATGCACCTAACCTCTCTCTTCTCCATCACCTGTTCTTACTTAGGGAATTCTTGTTAACCATAATTAGCCCCCTTGTTGCTTAATACTTGGGGTTGAACATGGCATCATGTTAACCTGAGGCACTCATCACTAACCATCTAAAACCCTAATCTCTCTCTCTCCCCCAACGTCCCTCTGCCTGGTGACAAGGAGAGAGACACCACCACCTCTCCCTGGCCCCTCTTGCCAGCCTCCCATCCACCTCACCCCTCCACTCATCTCTCACCTTTTTCCCCCTCTACCCAACCGGAGCTCCCTCCCCCTTCTCCCACTGGCCAGGCCACGCCCCTCCCGACCAAACCCTCTCTGTCCTCTCCTCCACCACCCAGGCAAGCCAATGAGAACGCCCTCGCCCCCTCCCCATCCGCCTGGGTCCGAAAACCCTAGAAACGAGCTCCCGGTCTAAAAATCGAGCCCGTGCCCTCCCCCTTGCTCACCCTCACTCCCGAACGCCGCACACACACCCCCTCTCCTCTCACACGAAGCCACGCCCGAGCTCACGCCCTCTGCACCGCGGGAGGCGGCGAGTTCGTCTTCGGTAGCCGCCGGCGAATACGGCGATTGCCGGCGCCCCTCTTCTCCTTTTCTCGCCATTGTTGTCCCTCCGTGACCCCCTCTCCTCGGGCTACCTCTGAGACATCTCCATTTGCCTGCAGGAACACCAGAGTCGCCGGGGCCGTGACGTGCCCGTCGCGTGCGACCTCGATAGTGCCGTCGTTCGGGAGCCCCTCGTCTGGATCTGCGACCTCCTCTGCACAGCCTTGACCCTCCGCACCTCCGTCGACCCTCTCCTGCCGCCCGCGCGTCCTCTGGGTGAGCAGAGCGAGCTCCCTGGTGATTTTAGGATTTCTGCTCGTCTGGTTCAGGTCGGGAGGAAGAAGAACGTCAGGGACCGTCAGATCTCAGATCGACGGCTGCATTTGAACCTCCCTGTTTCTAATCTCGGCCGTCCGCCGCGAGATCGACGGGCGCGTGCCTCTTCGCTCGCGCGCGCAGCGCAGCGGGCCGGCCCAGCTCGCACGGCACGGCCCAACTCCAGATCTGGCCCTTTTAATATTTTTCCCTGTAGTTTTATTCTTTCTTCTGTAGATCTGTTTCTGTGCTGTTAGTTTAAATCAAATTAAAATAGTTAAACATGGAATTTGTGCAAACCAAAAATCACAGAAGTAAAGCAACAAGTTTAGAATCATGTCGAACTTACAGATCTGAAAAATATTAATCTTTGTGAGCATGAAAATTACTGTACTGCCACTGGTCAAAATCAAAGAACTATTAATAACTTAAGTTTTATGAATCCAAAAATAGTGAATTCAATTGTTCTGGAATGCTTGTGAGTATAGCTTTCTGTAGAAATTAACCTCATGTGTTTGTGATGCTTAGTTTTGATATGGCATGTGTTTGAAGTTTGGACCAGTAGGGTTTTCTAGCATTTAATTAATTTTCTGTGAATAAGATTTTGGACTAAATCCAATTGCATTAGTTTAAAATGCTTACATAGAACCTAAACCTATCTTTGCATAACTTTTTGTTGAACAGAACACCATGGACTTAATAAACTCTAAAAATGATGTTTTCTGCCTATTAAAAATGATAAAATAAATATTTGGTCATTTATGAAATTGTTGCTTTTGTTGTTTGTGAAATGTTAAGGTACTGTAGATCACTACATAATGTTGTTCTTAATATGTTAGTACTGTTAGTGCTTAAGTAAAAACAAAATGAAGTTAGTTGTAAAATGCTATTAGTGCCTAAGGAAATAAAATAAATTAATCATGCTTGTTTGCTTAATTACATGATTATTGGAATAAAGTAAACTTCACTAATAAAGTTCTTCTTAGCTACTGGTTGTTTTAAGTTTATTAGTGATGTTTAGTTTTACAAATTGAAAGTGATTCAAAAAGGTTGTCTAATTATCACCTTAACCTTATTTTGTAAATAAATAATAAATGGTATTGTAGTTGCCAAACATGGTTGTGTGGTTTGATATGTTTGCCTTGTTAGTTGAACTTGGTAGTCCTTAAGTTTAATACTAGCATGAGTAGTTTGTTAATGTCTCTATCTTAACTTGGTGGAATAATTTAATAATAGAAAATAATTAGTAACTTAACTTTTGTCTGAAGTATTTCCTGAAAACTAAAGAGATACTTTTGTCTGAAGTATTTCCTAAACTACGGTAACAGCCCTTGTTAAGTGACCTAACCACCCTAAGTGGAGTTTTGCTTTAGGGTTTTGTTAAAACCACCTTTTTAACTATTAGGGTTGTTGTGTATATATGCTTAGGTGTGTTTGTTGTTTGTCTTAGTTATATGGACTTGTTGTTTGTTGCTGTTTTAGCTAAGTGAGTGATTTGCTTTTGATTGTTAGTTTAGTGCCCTATGCAATGCTAGCTGTTTATTATGTCCTTGTGGCAATGTCTTGTATTTTGAGTGTTGTTCCTTTTCTTGCTTACGACGTTAGATACGATCGGGAAGGAACTGGAAGTGAGGAGTGGGCCTGAGGAGCATCAAGGTCAAGACCTAGGGACATATTGCTGAGCCAGGCAAGCCACCTCTACACCCTATTGAACTCCTATTATTTGTACAAAGCATGTTTGTTTTAAAATAAAATAAAATAATGCATGTTTTATCTTTTCTGTGGCATTTTGCCACCCAAAAACTATTTTACAAAATTATTGTTTGGCCAAAGATATATCTACTAGTATATAATAGGTTTTATAAAGATAAGTCTTTACTTGAGAAGCCTTCTACGGAAGGCGCTATCAAGAAAATTATATTTTCTAGTAGCATATCCTTATACTCTTACCTCAAAACTATAGGATGGGAGCCTGGATTTGATGAAAATATTTCGGAGGAAAAACCGAGTCGTGGGAGCGATCGGCGAGAAAGTGTTTTATAAAAACCAATGTTGCTGGGAGCAAATGGTGATGTTTAAGAAAACCCGAAGTGCTGGGAGCATTCGGTGAGTTTACGAAAACCCGAGCTGCTGGGAGCAGTCGGAGTGGAGATGTTTTTTTTAAAACAAAGTACAGCCCTAGCGGCCGCCCGAACAATTAACCCGTACAACCACATTACCTCAAAATGGGCACGGGGCTTAGCGGAAGCTTGTTGGTGTTAGTATTCGAATACTCCTCAATTGGCTAGAAGGGGTTAGAGTCCCCGGAACCGAATGCTGCGAGGGAATGGGCATACAAAGTGTGGACTTCGTGTGCCACCGGGAAGCAACGGTGGGTCTCCTGTCATGGCGGTGTGAGACTAGGGGAAACCGGATCGATACGGCTAGCTCACTCGGTGCCGGGAAGAACAAACCCACTCAAAGAGGATATTCTTATACTAGCACTGACATAGTGGAAGTTAGGATCGGCCGTCTGATGTGTGCATGCTCTCTCTGTACAGTCCGTGGTTGATCCACGGCAGACCATCCGAATCTTGTGGTGAAAGTGTACCACCTCTGCAGAGTGTAAATCTATTCGAATAGCCGAGTCCTCGGTCATGGACGGTTGGAAAGGCCACCGATCTAGGCGTATGGGAACTTTTATGTTTTAAAAAGAAACTGTTTTCGGCAAAGAAAAAGGAGGCATCAAGGAGGTACCTGGGAGGTACGGATTTTGGGAGAAGATGGTTGGTCTCGGGGAGTCAACCAGTCGGAACCCGGAAAGGAAAAAGGGGCATCCCTATCCTAGTGTTTTGAAAATGTTTTACAAAAGTGTTTTCAAACGTGGAAATGGTTTCTGCCATTTCTAAAAGAAGGAGAATTATAGCTCCAAATGCCTTTTTCAACCAAGATATAGAGATGTTGTAAGCTCTATGTCTAAAAGCATCGTTTTGCGAAAACTAAGCCTTATAGCTTTATATAGCAGCGATCCCAGTTTTTTTTCGAAAACGTTTTAATTGCATTATCATGAAAACTTAAGCCTTGAGGTGGTATTGCGAGTACGTAATTGTACTCATATGGCTGTGTCCCTGGATATTCAAATGTCCAGATTACAATGAGGAGATGTACGACGGGGAGGAGGAGTACGCTGACGACTACGCCAACTGAGTGTCACCGGTCAACTGCTCTGTGGGAATGTGTCCGGTTGTGACGAGGGCCGACGCTAGCCGAAAGCTTCCGCTATATCGTAGTTAATTCCGTCCTGCGTGACGAAGGTTGCAGGCTTGGTCGTGTGACCATCATTAATGTAAGTCTTGTACTAATCGAGTTGGATGGTGTAACTTTGTATACCATGTTGGTTATGTGATCGCGATGCACTGATCATTTGGATCGTGATTTGTTTACATAACGTGGGCACCTCGGACTGTGGTTTTCGAGGGGTCCTTACAGCTTGGTACGGTACGCATCGTTACCGAGTCGGACTGCAGCCGACTTAGGGTTTTACCACCATAAATACATCTTGTAAGCCGCCGGTTGAGATAAGTCAAAAAGTCGCAAGTTGTAAATCTCCGACATTTGTAACCTCACCCGATCATAGTAAAGATTTGCTGACTGGCGCCCGTGGTTTTTTCTCTTTCGTTGTTGGAAGGGTTTTTCATATCAAATCTGGTGTCCCCGTTGGTTTGATCTTCCGCTTTCTTCGTCGTTTTATTGCCTATCATATATAACAAGCCACATACGAAGATGTCCCAATTGACATCAAAATCATAGGTACCTTGGTGCATTATGTTGTCCTTCAAATTCACTTGTGCATTTTGCTTCGTTTGGTAGTTTTCTTCTTCGTTTTCGCTGAAAAATTAGGTCGGTTTTGGTTTCCGTAATATTTTTAGAAACTTTGGTTAACGTACTTGAAGTCACTTAAAGGTTCACAAATTTTCTGCTTGTGTGACACGTATGCTTTCTTCTTGTGGTTCTAGTAGAAGAGAACAAATCAGTTATCCCATTCTCACCTAAATTGGAGTTTTTTCCATGAAACTTCAACATAATTCATGTTTTGAGAACCTAACCTCGCATTACATGTGGTTTTTTTTATTCTGGAACTCTAAAAATTGTAAACCAAATTCATACATTGATGTTGCGACTTTGTTGGAAGAAAAAATAACTAGGATGGAACCTAGCTTGATAATAAAATATATAAGTGGTTAAAATTTCTAAGAATCAATTTGTTATATGCCAAATTTTTAGTGCCTGATGACTCCGGCTTAGAAGGTATCAAAACTAAAAAAAGGTGTCATTTAATGCTTGATTCTAAACACACTCGCTATGTTTAGGTGTATTGGGCTCTTAATGAAACGCAGCGTGACCAAGGTTCGCTTCTACTGTAGTTGTCAATGATCTCATTTTTTTTTGAAATTAACGATCTCGTCGTCTCATATAGAACCACCTGTCAGCGATCGGAGATTTTTATTTATTTATTACCGACATAATTAAAGGCAAGCGAAACGATGTTGAGGCCCACCACAAACTTTCCGGTTCTGCATGCGCGCAGAGGAAATGCGTGCATGTTTCCATCTCGCTCCAAAGCTTCCATCCAGCACTAGTGTTTCCTTCTCCCACGAATGCGAACATGCAGATTACATTCACAGGTACAAAAAGGAAATGATTCCCCTCGTACAGAAACATGCGGCCAAGAGTACGTAAGACTACTCATAGTGGAGAGTAACATGAAGTAGTAACATGCACATGTTACTAGATTATGTTACTAACTCTATAGTGGGTAGTAACATAAGAGTGGTGTCATGCAAGTCTACATTAATTATGTTATAGACTCACATTGCATTGAAATATGTGATGTTCCGGTAACTAGCTATGTTACTCCAACATACTCTCTCCTCATTAATTACTTGCAACATCACCTTTTTTTGCTTACGTGTCATTAAAGTTACTAGTTATGTTACTCCCACTATGGATAGTCTAATTGTAGGAGGAGGGCTTGATTTGCCTATTTATTATCCTAATTAATGAATTCACCATTCTGGAAAAGTCTTATGAGAGTTAAAGAGGATTTCTTTAGTAGAGGATCTTTTCGGATTGGTAACGGGGAAACCATAAGGTTTTGGGAGGACACTTGGCTAGGTAATACTCCGTTAAAAAATCAATATCCATTGCTTTATAACATTGTGCACCAGCAAAATGTCTTGGTTCATGATGTGTTTCACAATGGTCCACCTTTAAACATAGGCTTTCGAAGGGCTTTAGTTGGGAACAAGTGGGACATGTGGTCTCATTTATGTGTTAGACTAATGGATATTACTCTCACTAATGTTCCGGATAGTTTTACTTAGAAATTGACACAAAACGGGATATTTACAGTTAAATCTATGTATGAAGACTTAATGAATGATTATACTAGATTCTTACAAACATACTTATGGAAATTGAAAATTCCGCTGAAAATCAAGATCTTTATGTGGTTCCTTCATAAAAAAGTATTGCTTACTAAGGATAACTTGGCAAAAAGAAATTGGAAAGGAGACTCCCATTGTTCCTTTTGTGGGAATAGTGAAACTGTTGAACATTTATTTATTTCCTGCCCTTTTGCAAAACTGGTTTGGCGTGTTGTTTTTTGTACCTACAATATTCCTCCTCCCACCAATGTCACTAATATGTTTGGGAATTGGTTGAATGGGATGGATAAAAAGACCAAAGCTAGGATTCGTATTGGCGTTTCAGCTATTTGTTGGTCTATTTGAAATTGTAGGAACAATCTTGTTTTTAACATGAAAGAAAATTTTCATGTCTTACAGGTTATCCATACGGCGGTGCACTGGATCCAGCTATGGGCTTTCTTGCTACCTTCGGACCAGCGAGATATTATGGTGGCTGGATGCACACGACTCCTGTTGGTGGCACATGATTTTTTCTCTCGGCATACGTGGCAGCATATTAGTCGACTTTCGTAGTATACTACAGGCTTTGCTTTTGTCCGGTTGAGGCTTGTCTCAATCTCTTTGTGATCATTTGAGATGTAAAACTATACTTGACATAAACTTGATAATAAATGGTTGTGTGCATCACTCGATGCAGAGGCCGGGACATCCCCATTTCTAATTTTTTTTAATGAATTCACTGCATTTTGTAGTGCGCAAGTCGTTGACACAATACTCATGTATATCCTTATCCATTGCGTCCATCAGAGTAATACAACAAAACATTTGTAGGTCCAACTCATACATTGTATTGCATACAGCTACATATTACAAGCCAAAGATGAATATCAAACTCAACTCCATCCTCAGTCGGTTGAGAAAGCTTAAACGTACTACGGTCAACTTTGGAAAGTTGACGAGCGACTTGTAATAGCAGATTGTGAACCATTGTAGTCAAACAACCTAAGGTTTATGGCTGCTTAACTAGGTCTCGTCTTTCACTAGACTCTCAGAACTAATCCTCGACTCCTTCTTCTCCAGGTGCTGCTCCGCAAGCGATGATGTAGTCGACGCCTTCCACTCCTCCGGACAGGTCTGGTTTTGTTTTGTTGAGAAATGAAATGAGTAAATATATAAAAGATATTGTGTGTTGTTTTTGAATTCTTAAGAATTCCAACTTCAATTAATTTTGTAAGTTTCTAAGTATGAGATTTAAATTTATTTCAACCCCTCTCGACAACCCTGTCGGGTGTTGATCACCTCATGTCCCTTTTTCACAAAAGCGCAAATTTTATCCCAAATTTCCCAATGCATGAATGCAAGTCTGTGAAGGGGATCGTAGACATAAAATAAAAAAATTCCTACCGACGATAACCAGAAACTAGCCAAGATCTATAACTATGCAGATATACTATACGGAGGAGAACAGAGTACATACCCTTGTAGACCGAAAGCGGGATTACGTTTCCACACAAACGTTGTCGATGAAGCCGACCTCAAGGTCGTGTAGAGGAAGAAGACAACTTCCAGTGCCACCCGTGTAGCACCTCATAGTTCCACACACGTACGGTGTAGATGACGACCTCCGGGCTCCAGATCCAGCATAGCAGCGGAAGCGGAAGATTGGATCTAGTAGCACGACGGTGTGCGTATAGTGGAGAGACTTCCCTCCTCGTACGCAGCTCCAGAAACGGAACCACGCTCAAGGTAGGAGAGAAGAAGAATGAGATGGGATGGATTTCCAAAGGCAAAGGGGGTCCCCTATTTAAAGGAGGAGGAGGGCTGCCCACCCCCTGGCTAAATCATGTGGGACTATTCCCACATGGCTCGGCCGGCCATGGGGGGTGCGCCGGCCCTGGTTGGGCCCCATTCGGCCCAGCCAGGCCGGCCGGCCCTCCCCTCTCTTTTTTTCCTTTTTCCCTTTTGGGGTTTTTCCCTAATGGGCCTCTAAGGACCATTTAGGTTTAATGCCTTTAAAAATTCAAAATTAATTAAATAAAATATATTTAATCATTAATAACACTTATTAATATTAAATACATATTATTTAATTCATTTAAGCTTTGAAACATATTTCGTAGCCCTCCGATCAACATCGGACATGTCCCGGAACGCTTCCGGATTTCTCCGGTTTCTTTCTCTCATATCCAATCTAATTAAAACGTCACCTACCCTTAAGTGTGTTACCCTACGGTTCGGGATCACTCTAGACATGATCGAGACACGTTCTCCGATCAATGACTAACAGTGGGATCTGGATACCCATGATAGCCCCTGTACGTCCACGAATGTCTTTTTATCGTTTGAACCTTTAGACGTCAAGTCTCATCCTTTTGCCTAGCGATACTTAGATTGTCCGAGCATCATTATCTGGTATCACGATTACCAAGCATGATCTCGTCATTGACAAATCTATCTTTACTCGTCTATGATATTACATCCCGTGACCTAGTCACATGCTTACAAGCTCATTGATGTAATCTCACCGAGAGGGCCCAGAGTATCTATCCTGCTATGTGGATTGGCAAATCCCGCTCTTGATCACTCGCCTCCACCGCTTCCTTCGGATACCCGAAAGTGTCACCTTTATTGTCACGCTATATAAGACATGCCGTTTGATGCGATCAAAGCATCTTCCAGAAGCAGCGATTTGATATGATCTCACAGTCGAAGGTATGAGCACTACGTTTCTATATCTTTTGGGTATGTCCACCACGTCATTCACCCAATGACATGACTCTGTTGACAACTGACGTAATTGTCCATGATCAGGAAACCTTGATCATCTGTTACCCAATGGACTAGTTAAATAGAGGCTATTAGGGACCTGGTTGTTTACATACCACACGTGTATTATTGTTTCCGCTTAATACAGTTATAGCATGGTACAAAAACATATTATGAACAATTGAGATATGACAAATAAAATCACTTTATTAATTGCCTCTAGGACATATCTCCAACAGTATGCACAATTCTAAAATCTACCCCTCGGAACTGCTATAACTACGTGTCCTTACAATTCAGGCATTATTCCTTGGTTGTTTTGGACCAAATAGTTTTCATTTGGATCCCAATACACCTAAACGGAGGGAGCAACAAACATTAAAACTAAGAATTAAATGTCATGATGTTCGGTTTCCTACATTATGAAACAAAGAGTTTACATACTTTTCTCTTTAACTAGCACAGTGGCCCGCCCAATGGGCGGGCATCATCTTTAAAATTGTGTATAAAATCTGTTTTGACCATGTACACATACTCTATAAAATACATTATAATCGCATTGTTATTGTGTGTTGGTGAAGAACTACAGAAAATAAGTAGACATTTTTTCCTTGAGATTGTGTGTTTTGTGGCTTTCTCCTGGTAATATATAAGATTGTTTCATCAGCATACATTTCTAGAGCTTGAAGCTATTATTTTGCTATCTAGCTTAATCTTATATTGCTTCTTCCTCGAAGAGTTATTATTATATGCTTCGGGTAATTACAGTGAAGCCTAATACGAATGCAATATCATTTTCTGACTCCTTCCATTGAAGAAAAAAAGCTAGCCTTAGTTTCAATGTAACATACCACTTTACAACTATGAGCAATAATGAACCATATGAGACTCTCTGCCAACATAACTCGAATCCAAATATGAATCTAAACAGCGGCCGTTCTTTAGAGAAAAACTATCACTCCAACTTAATAACCATGTAATATTCCATTGCACAATTTTAGAAACACATTGGAGAATATGTGCAGTGAGTTATGGGCTAACCATGGCTTCAAAGAAAATGTAATTCACCAGATCCTAAAAAAATTAAAACATAAGAAAATCTACATTTGTTGAGCATCCCTTGCTCATGAGATTATTTCCTTTGGACAAAAAATATAGGATTCAGTAATGCGGAGCTTATACCCGCATACATCAAGGAGCATATCACTTGGCAGTCCTTCATCAATTCCCAGAGGAAATGCACCCACCATTTTAAATGCTTGTGGAGGCTAAATGCAGATATATATATATATATATATATATATATATATATATATATATATATATATCCCTGCTATTCTAGACTCCCTTGTAGAATAAGTATTCTGGTCAACTTTCGGAACTTCCGTTTAAATAATATCTGAACTTCCGGACGGAATACTTAGATTCGGTGAGTTTTTTTATCGCGGTTTTCAAACCGTTTGTCGGATTGAAGCAAATGATACGCCGTTGGAAAGGTATGGAAAATGAGCACCTTTTTCACTTCTACAAGATTTTGAAATTAGTTACGGTTTTAAAACAAATTTAAATATACGAAACACTGTTTTCACGTATTTTCCTCGTTTTCGTACTGTTTTGGACGCCATTTTCAAATCGTTTGTCGGATTGAAGCAAATGATACGCCGTTGGAAAGATATAAAAAATACGCACCTTTTTCACTTCTACAAGATTTTGAAATTATTTACGGTTTTAAAGTAATTTTGAATATACGAAACACTGATTTTCGCGTTTTTTCTTCGTTTTCGTACTGTTTTGGACGTCATTTTCAAACCGTTTGTCGGATTGAAGCAAATGATACGCCGTTGGAAAGATATGGAAAAACCGCATCTTGACTATCTCAGGTCAATTTTCGTAATTCATCACGGAATAAGAGCAGTTTGAAAAATTAACAATTCTGTTTTCTGAATGGTTATGTCCAGCGGACAGTATTTTTAAAATTACTTTCAAACCGCTTATCGAAACGTAACAAATGATATTGCGTTGGAAAGATATTGACTATACGCAACTTTTTCGTATAGAAATTGTTTCCAAATTCTTTATGGTTTTTGGTTAATTTTAAAAATACGAAAAACAGTGAAACTAGATAACATGGGAACTATTCAAAATTGACTCGATTGTGGTGCTCGGACTGGGCGAGTCAGCGTGGGAGAGTGAAATTACACTTATATACTCGACAATTGAATGCGGCGGCGGTTGATTTGGACAAACGGAAATCATAATGATAATTTTAACGCGTAAGAATCCCGTCTTCGAAAAACAGAGTATATGAACTCTCCGGAATACGTGTAGTGAACCTCTGTTTTATGCCTAAGTGAACTTCTGGTAACACCGCTCGTAATTTTGTATATATTTCTTCTAAAAAATGAATGCCTGTCGTGTGAACTTCCAATTAAATACAAGGTGAACTTTTGAAGTGCTAACTTCCATTTTTATATAAGGTGAACTTTCGTGATTTGATACTGTGAATCTCTTTTTTTCGTTATTTTTAAAAATAAGTGAACTACCGTTAAATACAATGTGAACTTCAAATTCGTCACGAAACACAGTGTTAACTTCCGTTTGAATATCAGGTGTTAACTTCCACGACTAAGAAAGTGAACCTCCATTTAAAAAAAAAACATGAAACCTTTTTATTCGTGAATGAATTTTATTTTTTTTATTTAGAAAAAATGTGAACCTTGGGTATGGATGGATTGAACTCCCTTTAAATCTACAGGATAAAAAATGAACATTGTTTTTAAAATGATCATTTAGAAATATTTTAACTTGTCAAAGTAATGAAAATAGTTTAATCATCACTTTCTACAAAACAACAAGCATTAAATGCCTGACCATGTGATAATGCGGTGCTGTTTTCTGAACCACAAACTTAATTCGCTGTCTTATTCACTCACCACCGCACAAGGTTCTTATCCTCCCAAGCCTTTACTTTTTTCCCTCTCATTCGCTAGATTGGAGCGTAGCAGCAGAGCAGGTTAGGGACAGAGACAGAACAGGATCGTGCGAGAAACTAACACAGGTCGATGAACTCCAGCCCCGATGCTACAGGACTCGCGCAACGCCAACAAGCACACCCCGCAGCGGAAAAATACACGAATTGGGAAAAAAATTGCGAAATGTGAACTTTTGTGACAAAAAATTGCGACCATTTATTTGCACGTACGAGGTGAACTTCACATGCGTTTAAAATAGACTTCCGACTTGTTCAAAGCGAACTACCGACAAAGAAGTAAACGTCCAACACATTTTGATATCAACTTCCGACACTTTTCAAGGTTAACTTCTCAAAAATCAACATTGAAGTCCATGAAAAAAACTATGTGAACTTCATATGCATTTAAAATGGACTTCCCTTGTTCAAAGAGAACTCCCGACAAAGACTTAACGTCCAACAAATTTTAAGATGAACTTCCGACACATTCAAGGTTAACTTCTGTTTGGTTCAAATTAAACTTCTAAAATATCAACATTGGAATGCATGAAAAAAAAACTATGCAAACTCTCGTTGTGGACGATCTGAACATCCATGACTAAAAATGTGAACTTATATTTTTTTGAAAAATGTAACCATTTACTCTCAAATGAATTTAATTGTTTTTGTTTTAACTTCTCAGTGTTAATATAATGTAGATTTTTTATTTGGCCGCCGGAATTTCCTACGTGAACTTCTTAATTTTTTCGTACTAGCAAGTTTACTGCTTAGGATAAATGATTTTTCTAATAGCAACTTTTATGAAAAGTTTGGTACCGTAATCTTCCGGCACCAACGAAACAAGATTCTTCTTGAGAATAAAAGAACTTCATCCAGCCATACCAATAATTAAGAGAAAAGATACATCTCCCCGCGGCTAGCAAATGATTTTTTTTGACCCACGGATTGAGGTAACTTCTCGGCTAAAATAAGTGAACCTCCAAAACAGATTTATCTAAACTCCACTGTTTATTTTAACTGAACTGCCCAAATTGCACCCAAATCACAACCATAGCAGGACCATGTACACGAAGAAAAACGATTCAAAGCATTGAGCAAGCTAGAACCACTTTTTGTAGTATCGCATGTTTCCAAATGAGCAGTTTGTTGTCTCACTTGAAGATGAAAGCAGAACACCACCGGTAGATGTTCTTTTATAAACTGAACCTCATTTTTTCCCCATCAGCCACACGTCAATTTGAGATTCAGAACTGCGGCAGCAAAGTACAGAATCAAAGCCAAGGAACTACGCGAGACATGAATGGAGTGTTAACTACACGAGCCGCTACTCGACCTGCTGCTGGATAGGCTGTGGACGACGACATCTGCTAAACTTTCGCAAAGTACAGTTCACACCATAGCTAGCTTGAAACTCCAACTCGAGCATTTGACAAGCAGTCCATCCCTGGCGTGGATCAAGACCATCGGGTGCAGCTAGAAGACGGAAACGTCATGGAGCATGAAGCTGCAATTTCCCACATCTGATGCTGCTCACACGAACTGAACCAATGGAAAAAAATCTGCAGAAGCGGGAGGGATGCCGGATGCCGTCGGACCAGACCTGGGCAGGGAGCTCAGCGGGGACAAAGGCAGCCGCGCCGGGCTATCCAGAGCTGCGCACACCAGCGTCCAGGCCGGCGAACTCCTAGGGCCGGACGTGGTGGACTGCATCTGTCACGCGCGACGTATTGGCCGGGCGCTCGCGCCGTTCTAAATCAAGCAGGGCAGCACGGGGCCGGTCAGAGAAGAGTGGTTCGAGGCAGTCTGAACATGGCCAATGGCAGTTTCGTGTAGCGTCAATTGGGAGTTCAGAGCAGCGGCGCCCGGCGAGTGCAGCACCCGAGAAAAGTGGTGGTGCTCGGCAGTCCTGTGGGTCGACGCTCGGTGATGATGGGTGTCGCTCGGCGGCCCGGACGGCGACGAGGAACCATGAGAAGACCTGGACCTAGCCAGGCAGCGCATCTGGATGGGGGGGCCACGGCCGCCCTTGCCGCCGATAGAAGCAGGAGTTGTGGCTGCTGGCGCGCGTGGACGTGGCCGCTCCGGCTGGCGACGGCAAGCAGTAGGCAAGCGGAGCCCCGGCCACCGGCGCGCTTGGATACGGGTAGGTGGCGGCTCCGGCCAGCGATGGAAAGGACAAGGTGCGTGGAGCTCCTGCAGCCGACGTGCGGATATGGCGGCTCCAGCTGGCGAGGCTGCGATGGTAATTAGGAGGCACACGTAGCTGGTCGCCGACGCGCGCGAGTGGTGGTAGGGAGTGGGGAGGAAGAAGGTGCGTGAGGATCGGGTCTCACGGAGGAAGAAAATGAGTAGTCTGGGTGCGGTACAGGATATGAAAAGTTGACTAGAATAGTTATTCTAGAAACACTATAGGGGTTGTGTAGAATAGTCCCACTATATATATATATATATATATATATATATATATATATATATCTCAACTAAAAGGGAACCTATTCCTGTTTAAGCTAAACAGGAACTTTCTGAACCTTCTCGGATATGCTAAGTGAACCTTTTCGCATATGTCATGTGAACCTTCAGACGGAACATGAACTGAACTTTTTTTCTGAACTTTTTTTTTTGAACGAGGTGAACTTTTTTTTAAACTGCACATAAATTTTTTCTGAACGAAGTGAACCTTTTTCCTGAACGGAGTGAACTTTCTTTCTGAATTTTTTTTTCTGAACTTTTTTCTAAACGAGGTGAACTTTTTTCGCAATTGCACATGAACTTTTTTTCTGTACCAAGTGAACCTTCTCGCGCATGACATGTGAACCTTCAGACGAAACATGAAGTGAACTTTTTCCTGAACATTTTTTCGGAACGAGGTGAACTATTTTTCGCAATTGCAAATGAACTTTTTTCTGTACCAAGTGAACCTTCTCGCGCATGACATGTGAACCTTCAGACGGAACATGAAGTGAACTTTTTTCCTGAACTTTTTTTGGAACGAGGTGAACTTTCTGAACTTTCTCGCGACTGCTCTGTGAACCTTCTCGCGCCTGACATGTGAACCTTCAAACGGAGCATGAAGTGAATTTTTTTCGTGAACATTTTTTATCATAAGATTTAATGAGGGTACAAGTGACTTCATCAATAGATGAACTGAACTTCCCAGTAAAAAAGCGGTTCAGATCAAACGAATCTAAATTAGTAGATGAACAAGTCATCAAGAACTGACAGAAACCACTTCATAGAAGTGCCCAGATTCGACGTGGTTGACATAATGAAATGCCCTTAAATAAAAAACGAACCTTCATTTAAGCTAAGTAATTAATTGATATAGGAATCCGATGCACAAATAAATTGACACCGTGAGATTAATTTGTTGAATAAAAAACAAGAGAGATAAAATCCATGATTTATACAGTAGAGAAATAGTGGACCTCCGAGTAGAAAAAGCAATTCATATATTCCAACCCAGTGAAAGACGGATTTCAGATCATCCCGTACAAGAAACTTCAACAACGAATGAACTGAACTTTTAAAAAAATAACTGCCTACTTAAATCGTAGCTGGTACCGTGTGTGTTGCATTGCACTTTTTCAAAGAGTTGTTGGTGGCTACAAACGAAGCAAAAGACCAACCCAGTGCCATGGAGCAGAGTCAACCAGACTTTTCAAGAATGCATAACGTGATTCATCCAGATCGAGTCATACTCATATTAAAAAAAGTTCGCTACAGGGCCTGCAGCAGTCCACTCGGGAAGATACATCCAGATCGTGAGCTAAACTTGGTGGAGGCAGAGACGCAGTCGATCGAGAGACGGACTAGGGCCGTCGTTCGTCCGCCGGCGGCGCGTACTGCAGGAACGGATGTGTTGTACGCGGAGGCGGCGCGCATGGTCTGCTTGCCGGCAACAGCGCGCGGGGCCTGTGCGCCGGTGGTGATGTGGGGCGGAGCGGAGCTTGCCGGCCGCCGCGCACATGTGGATGAGTAACAGGGGCTGCGCGGGGAGCTTACCGGCGGTGAGCAAGAGGAGCCATGGCGGCTCGCGGGGACCTTGCCGGCGGCGACCAAGGAGCCAGGTGCGGCGCGCGGGCACCGTGGCCGTGGCGACCAAGAGGAGACAGTGGTGCGTGGGTCCTTGCCGTTTCTGCCGCCGGCTCCCTCGCGTCGGCCGCGGCCGCCGCTCGCTCGCCGGCGCCGGCGGGAGAAGGTGGTGGGGATCGGGGGTAGGGAACCTGCGTGTGGGGCTGGGGACGGGTGCGTGTGCTTTTATTTGGTTCGTGCGTGTCCTTCCCTAATTAGGATAGTTCCTACTTAAACTAAATAGGAATCTCTTAAGGGAGGTTCCTGTTTAGTCCTGCCCTATATATATATATATATATATATATATATATACGTTGTTACCATAGTTTTATGAGATATATCAGTAATCTGAGGTCTTCTAGAAAGCATATATTTTATAATCCCGGTGTACCAGCAACTTGAAAAATGGGTTTATCACTTGAATAATGCTAATGCATATGAGCAGTTTGATAAATAATGCACCCCACTGCAGCGAACATGCTATCAAGTCTAGAAGAACAACATACATATTTGTAAATAGAAATGTATTATTTATTTTATATGAATATCGAAGTTCAACATATCATAGGTTTTATTAAACACGATAAATAAACTCACATGTTCATCTTTTGAATTCAATGGCCTTGGTCCTTCACACCTTTCATCTATGTCCCCCGTTTATCTCTCTCCAGCACTAAATTATTCATGCATACTCAGGCTGAGCTCTATATAGTAGGCCAGAGAACATGATCCTGGATTCAAAATTAAGAATACTACTATAAATTATCTGCAGACATAAATCCAGTTTGTGCATTAGAAATATGTCACCTGAGGTTTGGGGACTGAAATTGGGAAGGGTTCACATGTCATTTTCTTCTCCGTTTGATCACTCGATGTCCACCGTTGCTTCTTGTAGTATTTTCTATGGACCGCAGTTCTACAATATGAGACCTATTAAGAAAACTGGCATACAAGATATATCAGAAAAGAATATATGAAATGCGGCTTAACTAATGATTCAAACCTATTTCAACGAAGTGTACTTTGAGGTGAACATAAGCTTAAAACTATGTGCAGGAGAAAATTGTAACCATATTTTGCTGACGGGATATTCAGTTGATTTCAACCTTCTCTTATTAATTAAAATAGTTGCATTAAACAATGCTCCAAATTGGTGAACCCACCCAGGATTCAATATTACGTACAACAGGTTGCCGACCATGTAAAGCTATTATTTCACATCTAAACAAACAAAAATGCGGAATTCCATCAATGGTAGAAGTTTTACAGTAACCCTTCCTCTAGCAAGATCTCAAGGATCAAGAGATTAATTGTAGTAATTTAAAAAAATAAGATATTTGTGTCAAAATAGATGCAATGTATCCTCAATCTTTTAAGCTCATTATACATATTGTCTGAGTCTAATCTACGGTAGTAAATGATCATGCCAAATGAACTTCATAGATACTAATGTTGCTGAGCATCTAATGAAAACAGTAGCACGTAAAAATAATCTTAAATATACATAACAATTTGCATAGATTTTGCAACATGCAAGAAATCACTTTTTTTTCTTGAATATTTTAACAGAGTACCTCTATAATCTTTCTCCTTTAAGTTGTACATATTAATTTCCCATATAAGCATGTTGATCTTTCAAAAAAATACTTTTGCAAGAAGGTACCCTATCCTCCAACGAATACTGAGGATGTACCCTTGGATCTTGGACTGATGCATTACCTTGCAAACAAATTCAGAATAAGCCATTTGAGAAAGTCAGTATGCAATAAGAAAACCAATCTGACTGGAGCCCTAGATGTCTAAAAGCTACATGCTTCATTGATCCGTGAACCAATGGATTCGATTATGAAAGAAAACCAAAAAGATGAGTTAATAGAACTGAATTTAGAAATCTATATATTCAGAACATGCATTGGTTTGTGCATATGATACATATTTATTTGTTAACTAAACATTGTGGTTTGAGGAAAGCTTAATGGCACATTTGTGTACTAAAAAAGAAATATTCCGCTTCTTTCTTGATGGAATTCGGATAATAGAGCTCTAAAAGAAAAGATGGCACATATCTGAGGTAAATAAGAGCAACCAAAATGACATTCCATATCAAGCATGAGATCATTGAAAGTAATGATTACATAAAGGACAGATAAAACATTGCCGAACAGACTAATATATTACCCTGGGAAATATTGCATATTGTTGGTCTGTCAACTAAAAAAATAGCTATTAGCTCGACATAGAGTTTTTCACTCAATTGGCAAGGTACATACTTTGACATGGAACTCTAAATATCTTGTAGTTTTTTCTTCAGAGTGGTTTCGACAGTACCAAAGTAGCTTTCAGCGACTTGCTAAAAAATCGAATTAACTTTTTTTCCTTTTATTTGTGCTTTGTTTTTCTATTCATGTTTTTCCGGCACCTTTCTAGATTTTTTTTTGTAGTAAACTAATGGAGTATTCAGAAAGATCTTAGCGATGTCATAGACACAATTTTTGGTTTAGCATGTCCAAACCGCTAATACTGACGTGTTGTTGACTTGCAAAGTGTCAATTTCATGCCTCTATATATAAAAGTTTGCACGATTCGCTCCCTCTCCGCTATCCACGTCGCCCTTTGAACGCTGCCCGTCCGATCAACTCATCCAACGGCCCACATCACTTCAAAAATCGTGCGCATTGTAGCTCTGGACTTTCTACCAATCACAGCTCGCGCACGATTTTTAGCGCAGCCATTTTTGCAAAGACAAACTCGCAACGCGAGAAATAAACCCACAGTCCAGATTTTACCACAGCGAAGGACCTGATTGTCATTACGGAAAAATACACGAACTTTTCTGCAAAACGTTCCGCAGAATCCTCCTCCCTACCCCTCTCTCTCACGCGTTCCCCTTTCTGGCGACTCCGCCAGCGGCGGACACGGCCGGCGGCGGCCGAGACGCTCCCGTGTCTCGCTTCTCCTCGCGCCGCCGCCACGAGCCCCGCTCGCCCGGAGCAGCCGCAGCTCGCGTGCCATATCCCCTCCCGCAGCCTCCGCTCGAGGAGAGCAGATCGATTGGGATCCCCTTTGCCGCCGCCTCCGTCCCCGGTCGATTCCGGCCGGCTCCGGCCACTCCTAGCGCCGCCCACCACCGCCCCGGCACCACCTACTCCTCCTCTCTCGATCCCATGGTGTGGAACCATCGATCCGCAGCCCACCACAAACCTTAGCCTAGGGGCAGGGGCAGAAACTTCGATCTTTCGTGTTCCTCGCTCCCGGCCGCGTCGCTCCCCGCCAGTCCCAGGCCGAGGACAAGGACGAGGTCCCCCGCCCCGACCTCGCCCAGCCGGTCCCGTCTCCTCCCATGGCCGCCCCAACTCATTCAGTTTCCCAACGCATCATCTTCTTTGATCCCATTCCTCGCAGCTCCTCACGACCTCTGGTCCGCCTCCACGGCTACCAGTGCTGCCTCCGGCCGGATGCCGTGTCGTGGATTGGCGGCTGCAGGTCCGCACGACCTCTGATCCGCCTCCATGGCCAGCAGCTCTGCCGCGTGCTTCTTATTTCGGAGCATGGCCTCACCTGAAGCTGTGCTCTGCTGGAACCGGTCGACGTCGACGATGTCGGCAACACGAACAGCAGGGAAACATGCTGGCGGTTAGTGCCGAAAGCCCCCGGCAGGAGGAGGTCGACAGGACTGCGAGCGGAGCGACTGCGCGCGCCGTTTCCGGCCGGCCGGTGGCGAGGTCGGATGACGCCTCCTTCGTATTTCCTTTCCATTTCTGCTCCGCATCCGACCTCTGCAAGTCCCCGTGGCCTGTGGTGTAGGATTGCTCCAAGCGCTTTTCCTTTATTTTTCTCTCTAATTTTATTGTTCGTTCCCTTTTTCATGCACAGGTTCTTGCAGGTTCAGCGCATGCGGTTCTTCTGTCTGCCCATTGCTGGTCTGCGCATACTGCTGGTCTATGTGCTCTTCTACGGTTGTGGATTTTCCATGGGTGATTGAGTATATCCTTCAAGTCTTTCCCAAACGTAGTTTAGTTATGTCTTCTTCTCATTGTGTGTTATGTTAAATTTGCCAAATATTATTCAGATGGATTAAAATCTTGGAAAACTGCTTAACCTGCAACTAAAATTTATAAAGCAACCGATTTTCCAAGTTTAACCGAGTAACAGTTACAAATTTTATTTGCCGGTTGCCAAGAAATATATAAAGAGATCACTCATAAGACATACTTCTAATCCACGAGAAGGAATGTATTTATGCAACATGATATAACTCACCAGTTTGTTCATAATTTCCTCTAGAAGGATTATTACCGAATCAGACCTGCTGGTACTCGAGTACTTATGTTCACTAAATTACACATTGAGTAAATTCAGCTCAAGCATAAGCTTACCTAATCTTCTTTTTTGTCCTCTACGTGTTGCTTGCCTTTCCATGGCTCTTAATATTGGTGCCCTTTGTAGGCGACCTTCTTGCACACTTCAAAATTAGTGTTCTTGATACAAAATGGAGACCTTTGTAGGCGACCTTCTTGCACACTTCAAAATTAGTGTTCTTGATACAAAATGGAGAAAGGCGAAGTAATTGCATATCATTTGCTGTAGGAGTTTCACCATCAAAATCCATTTACATAAATTATATGGAAAGAAAGAAAAGGTTAATGCAGGTGTGCAGCTCCGGGTACATCTTTCTCCTTTTCTCTTCCATTCAGCTAACCCTTTTTGTTCTCTGTTCAGGTTGAGTTACGCGGTTAATGACTTTCTACATCGACGCTGGCACTGACCAAAAATATGAGCCAATCAGTCCCTGCAGCGCCCCTTCCAGTCTGACCATAGACGCTAGCCTTCCATGGCGACCGAGTGAAGGGCGATGCGAACAAGACAGGTGCTTAGTAACCTTCCTCCCATCCAGCAACGACAATGGCATCAAAACATGGCCCAATTTCTCTTCTTTCTTTCCACACGGGCAACAATTGGGAATAAAACTGAGCGTGAACATGAGTTTCAAATTAAAAAAAGGTCTAAAAGACTTATTCTTTTTTTTAAGGAGGAAAATAAAATGTAAAGATTATTTTTTGCTGCTATTATGTTTTATTTAGTACCTTTGGGAAAAGTTTTCTACTTTGGAAGTTCTTGACAAGTCCCAAGTGGAGGAGATTAAGATGTCATTAAAGAATTCTTTCTTTTAGTTCACTTCCATAATAATCCTTCTAGAGGAAATTACATTGATATATCCCCTATACAACTTTTACATCAATGAAATTTAAAGAGTCTTAACATGATACAGCTCACCGGTGTACGCTCTTTAAATTTCATTGATATATCCCCTATACATTTTTTATACATCTTAATTTAGCTTATTGCAATGCATTTTAGGCTTTAGCCTTTATCAGTCAAACATGGTTGCTATATAATCTTTTGTTATGTCGATGTGGCCACCATATTGATCAGGCCATTACAAAATCTTGCTTAGCCTATATTAGTCCATCATAGACATTCTCTAATATTTTATGATGTCTATTTGGCCGTTATATTTATAAAGCCATAGTCAACATTTTGCTTTGACTATGATGTATCAACGTTTCGTAGATGAATTAGGTGGAACAGCATAGTGGTACTGTCCATCCAGCTCAGTATTTGTACAAATGGTGATCGTGCCAGCTAATGTGACTACCTAATTATATATATATATATATATATATGTTGTTGTGCATCAACTTCTCGCAATGCCATAATCCCCATGAAGGCCAATACTTTCCACTGTTATTAAAAGAAAGTCTGTATTTTTTCCGCTATAAGAAATATCAGCTACGAAGCTAGATCCTCTTCTACTTACAAAATTTAACATACAGCTGACACAATGAAATAGACCAACAACATAAATTCTCATCAAAGGTGCGTTGATATTAGACACAGATATTGTAGATCTTAATTATTGGTGTTGACCGTATTACTATAGATCTTTTTTAGCTTTCCATTCTCTTCAGTTCAGTTTTGCATTTTCTGATCTTTAGTTCACATACTGAGCTATCTGGCAACAGATTCATATTCACATTTAATTGGCTGTTCAATATGATGCGTTGCTATGAAACAATTAGGAATACATTTTCCATTTGGATTCAGTTTGTCCCTGTATCAAAAAAGATGCATAAAATTGTTTTCACAAGCAACCTAAAGATTGTGTTTTGCAGAGAACTTCATTCAGTGTGGCCTTATAGGAGAGGGGAATGCCAGTTTATGGTGTTGAGGTTGGAGGCGAGGACACCATAGCACACTAGGTCACTCCATCATTTTCCACTCTAACAGATTTCGTCCAACTTTCTCATGTATGTCGTACTTATTAATGGTATTGTTTCATTTCTTCTGTAATGAATTCAATTTTGTATTACCAACGAATATGAAATAATATATGTTTGATTTTAAGCTCCAAGAATGAATGAAATTTATGGAGTCCTAATGAAATAAAAAGTACCACTACTGTTGTAACTTAACCTGGTAATGACATGTCACCACCGGTATAACCATGTCCACTGTTTTCATTCGCAAATTCTTCGCATTCAAAATGTTGACTACATTCTACCATTCTTATTCTATAGGATTCCTCTTTTCAAATCGATGGCAAAAAAAAAAATAAGTTATCGACAGCTACTGGCAAACATGGATTCTTTTTCCCTATTAATTTGCTGATTATACTGCTATGGATCCTTTGTTCCTATAGTATACTGTTATTAATGAACATGCTCAAGGCTCAAGTAGATGTATGTATTATTATTTCTGTAATACGGTTTGAACACAACTATTGCTTCACCACTCTTCTCATCTTTTGTTTGGTCATTTCAATACATGTAATTAATTGTGCTTTCTTCCATTGATTTTTACAACCCAGTTGGGTAATGTCGTATCATGGAATATAGTGTGCTTGATCTGTAACAAAATTATTGCTTCTCCATAGTCTATTCATCTTTTGCTTATCTACATTGTTACATGCTCTATTTCAAAATAGGGTATGCCCTAGGGCAAGTAAAGTTGTCATTCAACTCTGTTTCGAATTAGGGTACGCCCTAGGGCAATTAAAGTTGTCATTGTCGGCATGTCAAGTTTTTCTACCGCTGGTTCTTTCGTCTTATTGTTCTGTTTTTTATTTAAGGCAAAATATGTGCTTGCCTATTGATTTCCAACATTGTTATTATGCTGTTCATGTGGAGTGTTCTTACAGTCGGATTAAATAACATTGTACCCAGTGGCTATTAATACCTTTGTTTAGTTCACTATTCATAAGACCATATGTAGGCACTCTTCATCCTATATGATATAATCTGTGTGATTTAAGTTAGCAGGTTTATCTCTTCAGAAGAAAAGGTAACCATGCTTCAGGAGAAATAACCCGTTGATCAACGTGTGTCTGACATCTACATTAGTTTAGACGAGTTCAGAATGATTCTGTGAATTGCCATATCCATATGCACCTGAGGCTTATTTAGACGAATGATTGTGTGATATGCCATATCCATATGCACCTGCCATTATTTGTACTCCAAAAAGCTGACATAATTGTTGTTTTTTATTTTGAAATTCAAGTTCACCAATCCAGTATAGGTTTAACATAAATTTGAATACATTCCAACACGGACAATTTTTAAAATCTCAGCATTCTTTGAAGCGCAAACTTTTCCGAATTCAAATAATATTCATATTTCAACAATTTTCACACAAAAAATATATTTGAAAATCATCAAACGGGCACGGCATTGCCGCGCTAATATCCCTAGTATATTGTGTTGTTTGGAAGAAACAAAAGGAGAAGCTTCCATGAACGGATCTACAAAAAAAGACTGCTGAGTACAAGGGTATACCTACATGTGTGCAAATTACAACTCTACCATTATGGGCTAAACTCCCATACTCTTTCTTGTACGTACCTTGGCTGTAGAACAGAGCAGAAAGGAAGAAAATAATACTATATATATTGTACAAGTCATATTAGACAAAGAATCTGGTACCTAGAGCTACGTCTCTCTTGCTCTGCTTGACCCATAAGCAAAACTTAGGCGCTATTTAGTAGCAGAGCTGACCTAGAGTACTGGATCATGAAGATTGGTGCAGGGGGGAACGCTAGCACATCCCATGTATCATGCTTGCCAAGGCGTGTCAAGCTGCGACAACATGCATCAGCTTGTGTCAAGCTGCTCCCACGCTGTAAACACAATAATACATAGCTGATAACCCCTCCTCTCCCTGCTGCACCTATTCCTGCGGCGGCAAAGGATCAGAGAGGAGCAGGGAGTAGGGATGGCATAGTTCTGATTTAAGAGCTGACAAACCAAATCTATACTAATTACTAATAGTTCAGGGATGAAATGCACATATAATTTATTTGTCTACCATCCAACAAATAAAACACAATTGTAGCGACCAAGAACAATTGAGGGCATTGCATGTTAATTAAATACAGGTACTGGATGTGTCAATGGAAATGACATGGTCATACTTTCCGTACCTGGTTAAGAAGTTATCTGACGGGCAAGGAGCCAATTCCAACTTTCATAGTAGTGCTCACCCCATCCAAGCATCATATTGTGCTAATTCCTCATATTTGTACCTTTTTTTCTTTGCAGGGGAAAATCCATTTTTTTACAGGGGCCGCATATTTGTACCTTGGCTGTAAAATAAAATTTACCGGAAAATAAATAGACGATATGAATATTTTTTAGGGACAATATATCTAACCTGCGCAAAAAATCCCTATGGGATGATCACAGCCAAGGATTGTAGCAAAATAAAAGTAGGAGAATATGATGGAAGAAACTAATGATATATTACACAGGTAATAGAGATAAAATGAAAAATTTGATCACCAAGGAGGTAGCCCTAGGGCTTGTTCCATCAAAAAATATTGGAACGGTATAGCAGTAGGTGTACCTGGATGACGGATTTTACACTGTTGACACACCCTTTATGTGAGGTGCAAAGATATGCCAATCACAGATCGAATTTTTTAGACGCGGGCAGCAAACAGCAGGCTAGCTCATCCTCTGTATCTTTGGCACCATAATCCAAAAATCACAGATCGGTCATCTTCTCTTATGCTGATATACAACTCGTGCGGCCGGCATGATCGAGCGTCCTTGGCACCATAATCCAAAAATCACTGATCGGTCTTTTTCTCTCATGCTGCTAAACAACTCGTGCGGTCGGCAGCGAAACCCTAACCATAAGTTGAATGCCTAATCAGAAAACCCTAGATTGGATATTCCTCTTAGTGTATTGGCTTCATCTAAGACGGGCAAATTTCCTAGCGTCTTCATCTGGACTGAAGTACTGGTAATGCAATTCCGGGTGCGGTGCCAGCAATGAGGCAGTGTGAAGAGCGGAGGTCACATGTGCCGGCAGCCGGCAGGCGCATATATCGATTGAGCCGATCGAGGACGAACCTGGAGGAGTTAACGTTGTTTTCTTTACCGTATCCAAGACGATCCTAACTTTCAGCATGCTTCCATTGCTTGCTTCGCATGAATCATGAATCGTTGAATAGAGCAAAGAATCTGGGCTAGGTTTTGCTCCAGCGTGAAGGACACCTAGCTAGATGCGGCGGCCAGGTTGTGGAGAAGAAGGAAAACAAACGAAAATCATGAGAGATACCGGTTTACTGTGTAATGGCAATGGTGGGTAATTTTCCACTTAAGCCTAATCTAATCTAATGGTTGTAAATTTTCAGTTAAGAAAATAAACGGTCAGATGTTTCTGATTTTTGTGGTAATTTCTAGCTTAATTCTCTTAATTCTTGTTAGCCCATAATTTACTTTTAATATATAATAGATGCTTTAGGTGACTTCTGCAAGATTTTAAGATTTAAAAGGCGCATGTAATGCTCGAAAGAATGTTACTAGTTGTAATGGATCTATCTTCATGCTAATCATACAAGATTCGATACTAAACTGCAATTCATATAAATATTAGTGGTTTGTATACCCCAATTTCATAAGAATTCTGGCGTCTCATCTTCTGATACAAGAGTTCCCCATTAGAATTTCTGTTTGAAAATCCTTATGTACGCTTTCTATCTTTACGAAAATATGAGCCTCCCCCGGTGGATCACCATGATGATTTCATGACACCAAACATGTTAAGTTAGCAATGCGTAAAATATCCTTGCTCCTAGATTTTTTGTATGGAAACTAAAAATATGCTTGAAGATTAATATTATTATGAACTTATAAAAAGAATATATTTTAACCAAAGATATACTCGCTAAAGGACATTCGCACGATAGCACAAAGTGTTGGAGAGTGGAGATATGTAGCTCGGGCTACACATAGCACTTTATTTACAAAAATTTATAAATCATATTTTGCAAATACTGGATGTAGATTATGTTGTCTTCTACCAATGTGTAAAATCTCAAATAGAAATATATTATATTTTGTCTGTTCAAAAATGATTTTTTTAATATTAAAGTTGTGAATAGTACATAATGTGAACTCTCCAAAATCTATCAGATTTTGTTATGTTTGTGTAGCCCGGAATATGAATTATTTTGAGTTGAGATTTTGCACGTTGGAAGAATGCACTATTATATAGTCCTAGATTTTTTTGCAGATTTTTTGGAAATCTGAAAATTTGATTTTTGAATTTTGCAAAATAAATGGCTACTTGTAACTCGGCCTCTTTTGACTTTCTACAAAGTGTTGTTACTATAACTAAGAGGAAACAGTGAAGCACGTGTTACTTACATATCCTACTGCACGTATCTTGTGGAGGAAAATGTTGTGGCTTTAAATATGCCACTATGCCGCCACTAACTTGTGTCCCAAGTATGCCCGAGAATTTGTTGAGAGGGTTTAGTTCTAAACTTAAGGTTCCAACCCGAGTATTTGTTTTCTGTTGGAATATCTAGAATTGTTGTAATGAACTTTTTTTTTTGAAAAAAAGAGAGTCCCCCTCCGATTTCTATTAATAGAAACCATAGGTTCAGCTACAAACAGAAATTAAAAGAACAAAAACGTAAAGGATTTATTTTCCAACCACGTTGGCTCTCACAGACGAGACGACCAAACGAAACCTGACAACTAGAGAGAAACTAGCTGATGGAAAGCAGAACATCTAGACTAAAACACAAAAGTAAGAGTTTTAGTATTCCAGAAGACAACCAACAGCGTCTGCCTTCTTTCCAATCTAGTTTCCTATTCTTCCTCTACTCATCTTGAACTTTATCATTCTTTATCAGTCTTCATTGGCCAACCCTGAGAACTTGTAACAGCCCACTTTTAGTATTGCAAAATATGGACCAAAATTTTCACTTTTGCATTTCATTCATGCATCATGGCATTATTTGTTTAAGTGCTCAAGTTGAAACAAGGATTTGGAAAACAAAGTAAAACAAAGGGAAACAAAAGCAATGATTGATTTCAAACAACTTAAAATCAAATGAGTTGTTGGTGACAAAACCAACTCAAATAAACTCCCATATTTGTCAAGGAAGTTTCAAGAGTTCAGAATAAATATTTGGAACTTGCTTAAAAATTTCAAAAGGAAAATAAATTGGTTTTTAAGAAAATTGCCATAAGCAACTCCCCATTTTAGTCCCCAAGCAAATGGACTCCAAATGCCTTCAAAATTCTAGGAGTGCTTGCCAGGGGTGCAGGGAGGATGCACAAAAAATTACATAATTTTTGGAAGTGTTTAAGTGACTCATTTAATTCAAATCCAGTGCTGTAATTTTTTTCCAGAACAGAAAAGGACCTTTTGGTAAATAAGAAAATGCAGCCAGGGCTTCTTTACAAAAATGTCGTCTCCTCAGCTCGACACCGTGGTCGCCGTGCACGCCGCGCCGGGCCCCCTCACTGCCTCCACCTGCAGGAGGAAGATCCCCACGAGCCGCTCTGCTCTCTCCCCGATTTTTCCCCGTTTCCTATCTCTCTGTTCCTCCCAAGCCCGCGACCTAGCCGCCATGGCCGCCGCCTGTCGCCGTTGATTGGAGCTTCTCCGAGCAAATCGACGACCACCACAAGCTCCGCCGTGATCTCCTCTCCCTCCTCGTAGAAGGAATCGACCGGAGACGCAGGGAATCGCCGCCGCCGTCCGATTTCGTCTCCGTCCCCGACGCAGCTCCGACGACCCCGCGCCGCCGTGCTAGACCTCGCCTCGCCTCGCCGTCTGCACCATCGTGCTCGTGGTGAGCTCTTGGCCCTTGCTGGCCCCTTCCCCTCTCCCCTCTCGCGCTAGTCCGTGCTGCTCGCCGTAGCCACCGTCGCCGAAGTTCCCGTCGCCGTAGCGCCTGTCCGGTCGTGGAAGCGGCCTGGACTGGGCTGGAGGCCGTTCTTCTCTGGCCCATAGCCGGCCTTGGAGCCGGCCCAAACCGGGCTGAGGTCCGGACGTCTCTGGAGCCAGGCCGGCCTGGAAACCGGCCCAGAACGGGCTGGAGGCCGTTTATCTGTTTTTTCCCTCGCAGCTCCTCTCTCGTTCTCCCTTCTTGCGCATGCCTCCCGCTACTCCCTCGCGCCATTAGGGACATCGAATTCCAATTTTTTTCTTGTTTCATCTCCCTCTTTTGAGTTGAGTAATTAATTTTATTGTTGTTGAAAATAACTTATTAAAAGCACATGTTTAAAAGAGAGAGTTTATAAATGTATTAACCTGTTTCTAGTTCATCAGAAAAGTGTGTGTAATATACCAAAATGCTCAGAAAAACGTGAACTATCCCGAAGCATCATCTTCATGCATAATTGATCACAATTACAATACCGTACTCTTACTAATATTAGAATCACTAAGTAAATGTGGGGTACCCCTCTTCCCTAGTTAAAGTAGGTATCGCCGTACCCCATTTAAAATTGCTAGATAGCTTATAATAAGTTCAGTACATTTAAATTTTCATGCCATCATGTGTTTGCGCATTGCATTTTTTAAAGCATGTGTGGTGATTGATTGCTTCTTCCCGTGTGTTATGCTTCAATAGATCAAGCAGCCGGGGTTACGCCACAATACCCCGACGATCCGTACTACCAGCACGTTGAGCAAGGCAAGCGTAATCCCCCCTCTGAGCATGTCTTATCCTATTTTCCGCAAATATTTTCTCCACTATAATATTGCATGCGGTTCCAAATGTCAATTTTATTGGATTAGAGTATCCTATAGTTGCATTAAGTTTCCGATGCCATTACCTGTTTCCCTCCTATTATCCATAGGATTGTATTGTTGGCCTGAGATACTTAACTATGCAATGTTGATGCTTAGCCATGCTTAGTTAAATGCTTAGTCTCCGATGGATATTTCATGTTGGAAACAGTTGATGAAATGTCGGATGATGGTGGAGAAATTGTGGTGACAGGTAATAAAATGCTTAAAGGTGGGGATGAGAGGCCACTTTGGTATGGTGGTGCTTTGTCTCACTCCGCCGCCTAGGTGCGAGTTCTTTACCTCTTGAACCAAGAATGAGCGCGCTTCCATTCGGTGGGGTATATGGAGCCCTCGTCGACCGACTAACTTGTGCGGGGCTAGCCAGGGTCCTCTAGTTTGAGCTTCCATTTGCGCGTGCGTTGAGATGGTGGCCAAGACAGAAATGAGGATGGTGGTGTTAGGAAAATGAGTGGCCACGGGGCAGGGTGTTGGAGGCACTGAACCTGTCCCGTCCTCACTGATGATCCTGGGTTAGTCTCAAGCAAGGTAAAGGTTGTAACCGTTCCCACTCAGCCGGCTTTCCCCGGAAGAGAGCTAAGCGTAGGCAATGAGCCGGGCGGTACCGAAGGTAAACACAGTGCACCCCTGCAGGGTTAAATCTTTTCGAAAAGCCGTGTCCACGGTTACGGACAACTTGGGAAAGGACGATAAGATCATAGAATAACTTGAACGGAATGATTAAAACTGAGTACTAAAGGTACTACTCAAGAATGCAAGGTTAGCTTCCTCGAGGGTGATTCGGGGAGGTGCCTTTGTAGAACAGGTACAGTGGTTGATGATGAGAAAGGTGATCAAAGAAAAGAGTTACTTCTTACCCCTTTTGAAAATATTCTGATTAGTCGATGCCATGGAGTTATGTTTTCTAAATAAAATCAGCTTTATGCAAAACAGCCATAAAACTTTGAAAGCCTCATCGAGCTAAAGCTCTATATTTAATCTTGCGAGTTCGTCGAACTCAACGTCGTTTGTTTTGTTTCAGAGGAGGACTTCACCGACCTCGAAGGTGGGTTCTTTGTGGACGTCGACGAGTAGTCTGGGGTTCCCAGGTGGCAGCTTGGGACATCCCGGAACAGCTGGCGCTGATGTTTATCTGTAGGCCTCTTAGGCCATAATTTGGATCTTGTTGTTTAGAACAACTTAATTCGCTTCCGCATGTTGTAATGTTGGGTCTGTGACCTCTGGTTGTAATTTGCTATCTTTCTCTATTATAAGAGTTGAACTATAATGCTTTGTGTCGTAGAGTCTGTGATGTGCCAGTTGTTCCACAAGTCTTGATCTCTCTATTATGCATTGATAGTTGTGCCTGTGTTAAGGCATCAATCGGGGTGTTGCGTTGCCGATGATCATTCCGAGCAACGCCTGCCAAAGGTTTTGGCCGGGGATTGGTAAACCCGTAACCTCCGGTTGTATCGCTTAACCGGTGACACACAGCATCACTGTATAGCAGTCGGGTCGGGGCGCCACAAGTTGGTATCAGAGCAGTACTGCCTGTAGGAAACCCTTCTACTGGTCGACGTTGAGTCTAGTGTTTGTGAAAATATTTTTAACCTAAAAATGAGTTGTGAAAACCATCTTAGGATTCTTTTTACTCCTTATCTGGTTACATTCTAATCTCGGAGCAATCTTACCTCGATTTGAGTTAAAAGTTTTACTTCTCGTCTGTTACCTCAAAACTTTAGGATCACGAGGTTGGGTTCTACCTTTAGTGTTATGTGTCCGGTTGCTCCCGCTGCGTTGCAATCCAAATCAACTCAGATGTTTGAACACTGTTATTCCTACGAGTCTGATCACTTATTCCTTTGTTGGGTTTTAACCCAAGGACTTGAACATAAGGTCCCGGATTGTGCCAACTAGAGTGTGTTGAATCACATGGTTTCTTAACTATTTGAATCCACGCTAGTAGCACATGATGCTGATCTTTGACCCAAGTTCTATCTTGTTGATCCTTGTTATTGTTACACAATGTATTATCGTCCCTAGTCTGTGTACTTGAGTAGACGCTAATGCTATTGTTTCAACCATTCGGAGGAAGATACTAACTGTGTCATTGTAAATTCTCCAGAATGGCTCGAGGAGGCCGTGGTAACCACAATGATGAGGAACCGCCGCCACCACCCTCGATGGCTCAGGTCTTGATGGCCATTGAGGAAACCGCGGGCGCAATGAGCGTTGCTTGAGCAGTTGGTGCAGCAGAATGCACAGAGGAATGGCTGCAACACTCTCACTGAGTTCCTGCGCTCGCAGCCACCCACCTTTGCTGATGCTAAGGAGCCACTGGAAGCTGATGATTGGCTTCGCTCTGGAGCGCAAGTTCTCCGCGCTGCATGTCCCAGTGGCCGAAAGTCAACTTCGCCACCTACCTCTTGGTTGGTGCGGCTGGCTGTTGGTGGGAGAGCCATGTGGCATTGTTTCCGGCCAACCATGTCTTCACTTGGGCAGATTTCCGCACTGCCTTCCGTGCGGCTTACATCCCTCAGCCGATCATGGATTTGAAGAGGAGGGAGTTCCTGGATTTGCAACAGGGACGTATGGACCTCCGCACTTATGGTTGTGAATTCAACCATCTCTCTCGTTACGCCCCAAGGGACGTGACCACTGATGCTGACAAGCAAGAGCTGTTCCGCAAGGGTCTTACGCCGCAGCTCCGCTATGAGTTGTTGCCCTTCAAGTTCCAGACCTACCAGGAGCTGTTCAACCAGGCTCTTACTCTTGAGCAGGAAGGAAGGAACTTGAGGCTTCCAAGAGGCCAGCACACGGGGACCACCAGAGTTCCTCGGGTTCTGAGAGCAAGAAGCGTAGGGTGTTTGTTCCCTACAGCGCTGTGCCGCGTGCTCCATTCATGCCGAGGGCCGCAGGATATAGGCCACCACCGCCGCGCCCCACACTAGTGGGAAAAGGCCTATCAGTGGCGCACTAATTTGGAATTCTGTGGCGCACCCCCAGATTTACTGGGTGCGCCACAGAATTCTCGCCACTAAATTTTTTTTCTGTGGCGCACCCGAAGCGTGCGCCACAGAAATAGCCGGAATTCTGTGGCGCACTAGTCAACCGTGCGCCACAGAATAGCGTTTTGAGTTTAAAATAAAAACGGAGCTGCCCCTGTGACGGAGCGACCCACGCCATCGGGCCGCCGCCGCATCCTCCGCGCTGGCCGCCGTGGCAGCCGTCTGGCCGTCGCCGGTGTCCGCCTCCGACTCCTCCCCGGTGGCCCTCGAGGCCGCGCGGCAGCTGGTGGCCAACTCTGCCCTCCGGCTGTCCGCCATCGCCGCCCTCCCTGCAAAGAAGCAGCGCCTGCAGCTTGGCTGTGCAGAGGAGCCCGATGGCGCCAAGACGCGCGGGTCCAGGACGTCCTTGCCCTCACCGAAGCGCGCGTCGATGGGGCTCCGGCCGGTGACCAGCTCAGCCTGCAGGAGTTCTTCGACCGCCTCGTCGCCAGCGCCCCAATCCCCATCTGCAGTTGAGGAAGAGCGGGTGGGCCGCGGCGGAGGGGAGGGTTGCGGCCGGCGGCCTCCCGCGTGGATGGCGTCCTCCAGCCCGACCTGCCCATGCGCGGCTTCGTTGGTGGGGAGACGCCGGCCGGGACGTAGCCCAGGCGGTGCTGCTGCTGCCTCGTGGAGGAGGCCGTGGGTTGTCCCCTCCGTGGGCGGCGAGCTGGAGGGTGGAGGCGTGTGGGAGAAGGGAGGCTGGGCGGCGGAGGAGGTGCACGGCGCCTCGTGGAACCCTCTGCAGCAGCTCCGTCCGTGGAGCATCCATGGGAGGAGAGGCGGCGGATTGAGACCATGGAATGACGGAATGACGAGAAAGGGGATCGAGACCATGGGAGACGGCTTCGTGGTGTGGATAAGGCAGAGAGAGAGAGAAAGGAGAGAAGACGTGCGTGTGTGTGGCTGTGAGAGAGAGACGTGTGCGTGTGTGTGGCTGTGAGAAGACGTGCGTGTGTGTGTGGCAGAGAGAGAAAGAAAGTGGACCTGAGACCGTGATTTCTGTGGCGCACCGAGCTGGATGCGCCACAGAAAGTCATATTTCTGTGGCGCACGTACACAGAATTGTTGATTTCTGTGGCGCATCCAGTTCGGTGCGCCACAGAAAGTTATATTTCCGTGGCGCATTTGGTATTGGTGCGCCACAGAATTGTGACTTTCTGTGGCGCATCGGGTTTGGTGCACCACAAAAATTAATTCTGTGGCGCACCAATTAAGGGTGCGCCACAGAATGCCACCCCACCTATATAGGGTTTCCCACTAGTGCCACTACTTCGACATTTGGGTCAAGCGGAGGTGGTTATCGTCCTCAGCTACCTGCTCCACCTGGACTCACCTGCTACACCTGTGGCCAGGCTGGCCACTACTTCAGGGAGTGCCCCCAGAAGGCACCTATCACGGGAACTCCTGCACGAGCCCCTGCCACTCCAGCTGCCAAGGCTGGACCTATTGTGCGTGGTCGCCTGAACCACGTCTCTGCTGAGCAAGCTGAAGAGGACCCCGGCGTCCTTATGGGTGAGCTACGAATCAACAACAATCTTGCTACAGTTTTGTTTGATTCTGGAGCATCGCATTCATTCATTTCCATAGCTTTTGCAAAAGACCACAAAATACCGTTCGAGAAAATGAGACGTCCCTTGGTGATCTCCACTCCTGGCTCCAAATGGCAAACCGATGGGGTTACTCCTGAAGTCCAGATTACCATAGGTTACTCGTCTTTTCCTTTTGCTTTGGTAGCTCTGAGGTCAAGTGGCATTGATGTCATACTGGGCATGGACTGGTTAGTAAAATACCGGGCTAATCTCGACTGTGCTGCCAAGACCATCACCGTGACCACTTCGTCCGGTGACATTGTTGAGTATTGGTCTGCACTATCAAGGCCTCCATCTTCAGTCATACCCAACTCACCCGAGATCCTCCTTTGCTTCATGGAAGGCGAATCCCCTCCTGAAATCCAGGACATACACGTGGTGTGTGACTTCCCGGATGTGTTCCCGGAAGAATTGCCTGGCATGCCTCCTGATCGAAGTGTGGAGTTTGTCATAGATCTACTTCCCGGTACTGCTCCGATTTCCAAGAAACCCTACCGTATGCCGGTGGAGGAGTTGGCTCTGTTGAAAGAGCAAATCGATGGGCTGTTAGCAAAAGAGTTTATTCAGCCTAGTAGTTCACCTTGGGGTTGTCCCGTACTATTCGTCAAGAAGAGGGATTCTACCGTTCCTCGTTTGGTATCCGATTATAGGCCGTTGAATGCGGTGACAATCAAGAACAAGTACCCTATTCCTCGCATCAATGATCTGTTGGATCAGTTAGCTGGTGCAACAGTATTCTCCAAGATGGATCTGAGGTCAGGATACCATCAGATCAAGATCAGGAAGGAGGATATCCCAAAGACGGCATTTGTTACTCGCTATGGCTCATATGAGTATACCGTCATGTCCTTTGGTCTCACCAATGCTCCAGCTACTTTCATGAGGCTCATGAACTCCATCTTCATGGATTATCTCGACAAGTTTGTCGTCATTTACATTGATGACATCCTCGTTTATTCCAAAACCGATGAAGAGCATGCCGAACATCTTCGGTTGGTTCTGACACGACTTCGAGAACACCGCCTCTATGCCAAGTTCTCCAAGTGTGAGTTCTGGTTGGATAATCTTGTCTTCCTTGGTCATGTGATATCCGCTAATGGTGTGACTATCATTCCCGACAAGATTCAGTCCATTCTGGATTGGAAAACTCCAATGTCAGTCAAGGACATTCGTAGCTTTCTCGGATTGGCAGGTTACTACCGCCGATTCATCGAAGGTTTCTCCAAGATAGCCAAGGCTCTGACTGACCTTCTTAAGAAGGATAAAAAGTTCGCATGGACGTTTGAAGCTGAGGAGAGCTTCAAAACGCTGAAAGCCAAACTCACGTCCGCTCCTGTGCTTGTCCTGCCGGACACCAGCAAGGATTTCGTCGTCTTCTGTGACGCCTCCCTGCAAGGCTTGGGTTGTGTACTAATGCAGGAGGGCCATGTGGTGGCGTATGCTTCTCGCCAATTGAAGCCGCATGAGCACAATTACCCTACTCATGATCTAGAGCTTGCCGCTGTGGTTTATGCTCTGAAGCAATGGAGACCATACCTGTTTGGTAACCGTTGCGAGATTTTCTCGGATCACAAGAGTCTGAAGTACCTCTTCACCCAGCCGGATTTAAATCTCAGGCAAAGGCGTTGTGTAGCGTACCTGCACTTATAAATTGGCAAGGTACCTGTGTATAGTGCAAACACCTGGATCGATTCATTTGCACACACAGTCTAAGATGAAATATCACAACATTGTATCAATTATTACACGCGGATCCAGTACTTAGGAAAATATCCTTTACAAATTGCATAGCACGAAGCTAGCTTTGAAAGAGTAAAGCAGCGGAAATAATAATCTTCATGGAGTCCTCATCCTTTGCATGTGCCACAGGCGAAAACATGTTGGTTGCAGACTCGAAATCTTAACGAAACTCACTCGTCGTCAGAACAATCTGCAACAAAATAAAATTTTGCAACAGAGTGTGTCAGATACCATTAAAAATGGATCTGGCAAGTGACACTGTGTGGACACTTAATGGAATAACTCTATAGCCTATATGCATATTTGGCTGGTGGAGTTCAAGGCTGTTTTGCATAAAAGCCAATTTTGCCTAACACTTTGTAAAACATTTTCTTCAAATGTTTGAGACAATATGGCATGAAAATCCATAGTCTCGTCTACCCTTGTTCACCCATCAAAATTTTACTTAGAGAAATAAGATGTTGGGAGCCTCCGTTGACATCCTTGATCAGCTGCTTGAATTGTCCGTTACCGGGGACACGGCTAAGTACTTAGTTTTTAACTCTGCAGAGGTTGTGCACTTTCACCATTAGACTTAACCAACCCAAACTATCCCCACACTCCAATAGTGATAGGGGAAAAGAAGAAGGTTAAGACGAGATCCTTCGGAAGCATTTTCCCACCCCATACTGGCCTGACGCGCTCCAACCTACAATCCTCTACCACCACCTGTCAAGCCGGGGTGAGTCCACGCAACTTATTCGATCAAGACAGAGCCCATATGACCAATGGCTGCACTGGAAGCATCATCACTTAGAGAAAACTTTGGTCCCTTTGTTCCTGGGTGGCAAACCACAAGTGAATATCCCTTCGGGACAACACTCAACTCTCGTCATCCAGTCAATACCAAATCCACCCAGGTGATTCATTTTAACTTAGTAGAATTTAACATTTCAATAAAGCACTTTTGCATAGCATCAATTTCTACTAAGTTATCATGGGTGCTAGACACAACTAGTATAAAGGAGATAGTAGGTTTAGCATAGCAATACTATCCAACACATGCATATAAGGAAATATTCTAAGTCATGCATAGTAAAAATACTTAGGAAATTCATGAGGGTGTGCCACTTGCCTTGGCAAACAGGAGTGTAGTAGTAGCAGTTGCAACCACTTTCGTCTCTCTCCGGAATTTCTAACAAGTCAAACAAACACCAATAAACATACAATCATAAATGCAACACTTAGAAAAATATGATATGCATGAGATGCAGGATGACACAAAGAAATATGGTATGAAATACCTGCAAACAAAATAAGGGAAAGACCTAATATAACAATGTCCCAAAAGGCTAAGGCAAGGTCAAAGTTAAGCCAAATAAACATAATAAAATAACAACTTGAAGAGTTGTAAGGCTACCCCAAGTCTTCACAAGTTTGGACTTCAATTAATCTTCAACTCCTTTGTAGCTTCATTGATCTTTTATGGTCTTCAATTAGCACTCAAGGAGCTTAGTCATAAACACAAAGGACTTGGTCTATGTCCAAAGTGAGACAAAATAGAAAGAAATAAGATAGAAAGAAAATAAGTAGTTGGTCTTCTAAAATTCTTCTCCTTGCTTCATTGTAGTTTTACTTGATGTGATGACTTCATTGCACTTTGTGGACTTGTTGATTCTGAAGACTTGATGATGTTGGCAGAAGGTTGATCTTGAATGTAACTTAGCCACCATGGAGTTTAAGAGAAGCAGGAAGAAAAGAGAGAAAGGAAGAAGGACTTAGAAAACGTAGGATGGTTGGTCTTCATGAACTTCCTCTTGATTTCTTCTAAGTACTTTTCTTCTTGGAGATGCTTCTGGAGTCTTGTCTTTATGCTAAGTTCTTCTTTGGTCCTTCATTGTTTCCACTAACTTCTAACTTAGTGGTTTTGACTAGAGGTATCAAGAGCTAACATGCAACCTCAAAATTTCAAAAGAGGAAGTCATGTAAGAAGTACAAATTAATCCTAAGGACTAGAGATGCATGCCATGCCCTGAAATTATTCTAAGTTAATGCAAGGCAAGCAAGATGGACAAAAAATGACTAAGGACCAAAGGTCAACAATAAGTCAAAAATGATTTCTAAGGAAAAGTTAACAAAACTAAGAGGTGCTAGAATTTTCTAAGGAAAAAGTATTGTCAAAATACTTGTCAAATATTTTCTAAGGAAGAAATAGTTTTGTTTGAGAGACAAAATATTTCTAAGTACTTGTTATCAACTAAAGTCATCAAAATATGATTAAGTCATTTATCAGTCGAAAATAAGAAGTAAAATATTTTTAATAAATTTTTGATTTTAAAATAACACCTAAAAAAGCATTTAATGAATATTTAATCAAAAATCATTAAAAATAATTTTACAAAAACACTAGAGTATTCCTACGGCCAATACTTAAGCATACAAAATTATAGCAAAAGAGTTTGCTCAAAAATCTATTTTTAAACTCAATTTATAGTCAAAATACTAATTAAACCACCTTTAAAAATTAACTAATTTAATTTCGTCAAAACATAGAAATAACTATGCCAAAAGTTTCTACACATCAAAAGCTTTCCAAAAATATATTTTTCATAAAATTTGGATAAACGAGTGAAAATTAATAATAGATTTAAAACGCAGGGACTAATCTGTGATGCGCAGGAGCTAAAACGTAAAGAAAACAAAAGAATCTTCGCGCTGAGGCCCTTGGGTGACGTGGCGCTTCTTGATTGGTGCGGAGCTCCGTTGACGGTCTTCGCGGGTGATGTGGGCGCGGACGCTTGTCGGACGGACGCGGACACGGACGCGGGCGGACGGATCTTCGCGGGCGGCGTCGACGTGGCGACTCCTCATTCGCCGATACCCCTTCGCGGTCAGTGGTCTAATCTCAGCCTCCCGATCCCGATCCAACGGACGAAAAAGGTTTGCCTAGAACGAACGGCGCTGTTCGCCGGAGTTCTGCCGGAAACCTAGCTCCTGCGGCGGCGCCATGGCCGGCGTGGGGCAACACGAGCTAGGAGAGGGGTAGGAGAGGGTCGGTTCATACCACGAGGATCGGAAGGTCGTGGCGAGGTCGAGGAAGAGGTCGCGGCGGGCGGGGGCTGTCTGCTTCTCCCCTTGTCGCTCGTTGGAGTAGGTCCCGAGGCGGACGGCGGAGGTCGATGAAGCGGGCGTCGATCTGGTGCACGAAAATAATACGGGGCGAAGTCACTCGGATGCGCAACAAAGAGAGAAGGAGGATGGGGGGGAATAGGGAGACTCGGGGTGGTTCATGCTCACCGGAATTTGAAGAAGACGCCGGCGGTAATGGCAGGACGCGTGGATCAATGCGCGCAGCCTGGGGGCTCTCGTGGTGCGATTCTTGGGGCAAAAGAGAGAGGGCGGAGAGGGGGTTTATATGGGGGGCTAAACCACGAGAAAATCTCGTTTAAACGGCAAGAATCGGTCCGAGATAAACTAGGTTTTCGGGAGAGTTTCTTGCGGGAGAGGTTGAGGATGATGGTGTCATCCATGACGTCATGGGCGGGGCCCGCATGGCGGTGAGAGAAAGGGGAGAGGGGCCGGGGTTGGGCTGCTGGGCTGCTACTTGCTGCGCTGAGCGGTAGATAGGTGCGTCCTATTTTTTTTGTTCAAACTTTTCTTTTTCAAAAAGGAAATTTTAATATCTTTTAAAATGAAAGTCCAAATGGACTCAACCAAAATCCTATAGTTTTGTGAAAATAAAGTTTTTGTTTTGGGACTTTCAAAAGACATTTTTCAAAATATTTTGTCAACTGAAATTTGAAATGTGTTTAAAATGAATTTTGGACATATTAATGTCATTTGAAAACTATAGGGTTTTATAGTTTCCTTTTGAAAATATATTTTAAACCAAAGCAAGATATGAGTAATATGATTTATATCACTCAATAAAATAACTTTATAAAAACTCAAACAGTTTTATAAAGGTTTGATAAATCAAAATGAACTCAGAACTCATTTTAGAATCCAAATAATTATTTTGTTTCAAAAGCAAAACTATAAAACTTGAAAATAGAGGATAGGTAGGTAATAGAATAATTCTCAAAACTTACAAACTATTCACAACCAAACACACTTTTCAAAATAGAAATCATTTTGATTTCCAAACTAGGATTTTAATAGACAATATGACACTTAATGTCAAAGTTTAAATTAGGTTTTAAAGTAAACAAATGTGGCTTAAGTAGATCTTAAATACCACAATATAAAACATTTGCTATTATTTATATTGCAACAGATTCAAACAATTTCACAAGCAACACTGTTAGAACAATACATTCATAAAAGTCAAAGGAAAACTTGGAGCATTCTTTGCTCTACTAATATATTTTCTTAAATATATTTTCAAGTGGAAATTTATTTCCCACTTTCGAAATAATCAAATGCAAAAATACAATATGCAGATGAATGCATGCATGAATTTTCTTTTTAAAGCAAAATACATAATAGTTTTCAAAAGTTTTAAATTTTTCTGATTTTTCAACTTTTTGAAAAACCTGGGATGTTACACGCTGGTTGGAGTTAATTAAGGACTATGATGTGAGCCTGAACTATCAACCCGGCAAAGCAAACGTCGTGGCTGACGCGCTGAGTCGGAAGTCTTATTGCAACAACCTGATGGTTGAGAAGGCCCAACCTTCTCTTCATGAAGAGTTCGCTCGTTTGAACCTGGAAATTGTTCTCTCTAGCTACCTTGCAAATCTGGAGATCAAATCTACTCTTGTAGACCAGATTAAGGATGCTCAAAAGCAAGACGAGGGTATTCTGAACATCAAAAAGAACATTGCTAGCGGCAAGGCCAAGTGTTTCACGGAAGATGAATCCGGGGTCGTTTACTTTGGTGACCGTCTGGTAGTGCCAAAGAACCGGAATTTGAGGGAGCTGATCCTACAAGAAGCTCATGAATCACCTCTCTCTATTCATCCCGGTAGTACCAAAATGTACCAAGACCTTCGACCACAATTCTGGTGGACCCGGATGAAACGAGAAATTGCCAAGTATGTTGCTGAATGCGACACATGTCGACGGGTAAAGGCTGAACATCAAAGGCCTGTCGGCACTCTCCGCCCTATTGCAGTCCCCGAGTGGAAATGGGATGAAATCGGTATGGACGTTATCACCGGGTTTCCCAGATCTCAAAAGGGCAACAATGCAATCTGGGTAATCATTGATCGACTGTCCAAGGTTGCTCACTTCCTACCGGTACGTGATGATATACGGGCGAGTCAACTTGCTAATTTATATATGGCTCGTATTGTCCCATTGCATGGGGTCCCTCTGAGGATCATATCGGACCGTGGAAGTATCTTTGTATCCAAGTTTTGGCAGAGTTTCCAAACTGCTATGGGGTCCCGTCTCAATTTCAGTACCGCCTACCATCCTCAAACTGATGGTCAGACCGAAAGAGATAACCAAGTGTTGGAAGACATGCTTAAGGCATGTGTAATCTCTTTTGGCAAGGGTTGGGAAAAGTAACTTCCTTTCGCGGAGTTCTCCTACAACAATAGCTATCAAGCTAGTCTGGGCATGGCTCCCTTCGAGGTTCTATATGGAAGAAAATGCCGCACTCCTCTAAATTGGTCCGAGACCGGAGAGAGGGCACTCTTTCGTCCAGATGTTATCAATGAAGCTGAGGAGAAGGTTAGAATCATAAGAGAGAATCTGAAGATTGCTCAGTCTAGGCAGAAGAGCTACTATGATAAGCACCATCAGGAAATCCACTATGAAATTGGTGATAAAGCTTATCTCCGCGTCTCTCCCCTTCGTGGCGTTCGCCGCTTCGGTATCAAAGGAAAATTGGCCCCTCGCTATGTTGGCCCTTTCACCGTTCTGGCCAAGCGAGGAGATCTTTCTTATAAGTTGGAGTTACCGGTCATCTTCCCAAATGTACATGATGTGTTCCATGTCTCCCAACTTCGCCGGTGTTTTAAAGAACCTATCCATGGGTTAATCATGAGGAGCTAGATCTCCAGGAAGACCTCACTTATCGCGAGCACCCCATTTGTGTCCTGGATGAAGCCGAAAGGAAGACCCGTAACAAGACTACCAAGTTCCTCAAGGTTCAGTGGTCTCACCATTCCGAGGAGGAAGCAACTTGGGAAAGAGAGGCTAGTCTACGTGAGGAGTATCCCGACTTCTTTCCGCAATCTTAGAATCTCGGGACGAGATTCCTGTAAGGGGGGTAGAATTGTAACAGCCCACTTTTAGTATTGCAAAATATGGACCAAATTTTTCACTTTTGCATTTCATTCATGCATCATGGCATTATTTGTTTAAGTGCTCAAGTTGAAACAAGGATTTGGAAAACAAAGTAAAACAAAGGGAAACAAAAGCAATGATTGATTTCAAACAACTTAAAATCAAATGAGTTGTTGGTGACAAAACCAACTCAAATAAACTCCCATATTTGTCAAGGAAGTTCCAAGAGTTCAGAATAAATATTTGGAACTTGCTTAAAATTTTCAAAAGGAAAATAAATTGGTTTTTAAGAAAATTGCCATAAGCAACTCCCCATTTTAGTCCCCAAGCAAATGGACTCCAAATGCCTTCAAAATTCTAGGAGTGCTTGCCAAGGGTGCAGGGAGGATGCACAAAAATTTACATAATTTTTGGAAGTGTTTAAGTGACTCATTTAATTCAAATCCAGTGCTGTAATAATTTTTCCAGAACAGAAAAGGACCTTTTGGTAAATAAGAAAATGCAGCCAGGGGCTTCTTTACAAAAATGTCGTCTCCTGTCTGTAGCGACCGCGTGAGCTGCTCGAGCTCGCGCCGGACCAGCTCGACACCGTGGTCGCCGTGCACGCCGCGTCGGGCCCCCTCACTGCCTCCACCTGCAGGAGGAAGATCCCACGAGCCGCTCTGCTCTCTCCCCCGATTTTTCCCCGTTTCCTATGTCTTTGTTCCTCCCGAGCCCGCAACCTAGCCGCCATGGCCGCCGCCTGTCGCCGTTGATTGGGGCTTCTCCGAGCAAATCGACGACCACCACAAGCTCCGCCGTGATCTCCTCTCCCTCCTCGTAGAAGGAATCGACTGGAGACGCAGGGAATCGCCGCCGCCGTCTGATTTCGTCTCCGTCCCCGACGCAGCTCCGACGACCCCGCGCCGCCGTGCTAGACCTCGCCTCGCCTCGCCGTCTGCACCATCGAGCTCGTGGTGAGCTCCTGGCCCTTGCTGGCCCCTTCCCCTCTCCCCTCTCGCGCTAGTTCGTGCTGCTCGCCGTAGCCACCGTCGCCGAAGTTCCCGTCGCCGTAGCGCCTGTCCGATCGTGGAAGCGGCCTGGACCGGGCTGGAGGCCGTTCTTCTTTGGCCCATAGCCGGCCTTGGAGCCGGCCCAAACCGGGCTGAGGGCCGGACGTCTCTGGAGCCAGGCTGGCCTGGAAACCGGCCCAGACCAGGCTGGAGGCCGGTTTATCTGTTTTTTCCCTCGCAGCTCCTCTCTCGTTCTCCCTTCTTGCGCATGCCTCCCGCTACTCCCTCGCGCCATTAGGGACATCGAATTCCAATTTTTTTCTTTTTTCATCTCCCTCTTTCGAGGTGAGTAATTAATTTTATTGTTGTTGAAAATAACTTATTAAAAGTAAGTTTATAAATGTATTAACCTGTTTCTAGTTCATCAGAAAAGTGTGTGTAATATACCAAAATGCTCAGAAAAACGTGAACTATCCCGAAGCATCATCTTCATGCATAATTGATCACAATTACAATACTGTACTCTTACTAATATTAGAATCACTAAGTAAATGTGGGGTACCCTCTTCCATAGTTAAAGTAGGTATCGCCGTACCCCATTTAAAATTGCTAGATAGCTTATAATAAGTTCAGTACATTTAAATTGTCATGCCATCATGTGTTTGCGCATTGCATTTTGTTAAAGCATGTGTGGTGATTGATTGCTTCTTCCCGTGTGTTATGCTTCAATAGATCAAGCAGCCGGGGTTACGCCACAATACCCCGACGATCCGTACTACCAGCACGTTGAGCAAGGCAAGCGTAATCCCCCCTCTGAGCATGTCTTATCCTATTTTCCGCAAATATTTTCTCCACTATAATATTGCATGCGGTTCCAAATGTCAATTTTATTGGATTAGAGTATCCTATAGTTGCATTAAGTTTCCGTTGCCACTACCTGTTTCCCCTCCTAATCTCTACTATATAATATGTCTTCAGGTGATGGTACGTTTTTATTTTCCGGTTCTACCCCTGAATTTTGAGAGAATTTACAGCCGTTGCCACCCCCTAAGTGAAAAAACGATTGCCATCGTTCTGCGAAAGCAGACTCGAGCCATCGTTCCGTGCCGCATCGAGCTCGCCGATGCCGCCCGCTCGCATCCCCTGCTTCCTCGTGCTCTCCGTCCCCGCCCCTTCCTTCGAATCTCTCCTCTGCGCCGCCCTCCAATCCCTGCCAAAAGGTCCTCCGCGCCGTCTTCGAACCTCCCCATCGAGCTTGCCGGGCCGCCGCTCCCCTGCGTCGCGACCTGCGCCGGTCACCTCAGGCCTCAGACGGCCAGGTGGAGTGCCAGGGCCGCCGGCCTCCTTGGCCGGGCGCGTCCGATTGGCTGTCGCGCGGGGACGGAGGCTGCCGGGAGACGGCGAGCTGCTTCGCCTTCAGCTTGCGGTGGTGGAGGCAGAAGCGGACGCGGGGCGCGGGGAGGTGGTGGTTGGGGAGGAGCGCTGGGAGTGGGATGCGACGGTGGGGAGGAGGAGGTGGAGCGGCTTCCCCTCCATCGCCGGTCAGGCTGCCGCCGGCGCCGCCGCTGGGCTTATCCACTGGCCTGGCCAACTACAACCTGTCGAGTGGAAAGAAAATACCTGTGCTTCTCAAGCCAAAACTTGTGTCTAGAACTCATTTTGAACTCGCACTTTTGCACGCGATTCCTACAATAAGTCAATAACTGAGCTATATAAATCTGCTTTCCAAATTCATATGTAAGCTTCAACAGAAGAAGGAGAAGAAATTCATGTGTTTAAACGGCCACATTTAGCTACATGATACATACTTAGTACATCAGAAAATTCACCATTGCAGTAGCAGCAACATCAGGTACGACGCCATGAAGATGCTACAGCAAGCAAATGATATTCATGCAAGACGACTTCTGGCTGAAAGCATCAAAGTCTAATATCTCTGAAAATCGCCCGGATCAGTACATCACCTATCTCACATCTTATACTCACATGGCTAATGAATAAATGAAGATTACTCGACTGGACAAATAGGAAAAGAGTTCACTATAAGGTCAATATGAATGCTACAAGAAACATTTCTTCTGGACAACATCATGTGCATGAGCTACAAACAATCGATGAAACATTGGTTTGAAAAATGCTAAAATATTTGATTCCATCGTTCTCTGTGCATCTATGACTTTGTAGAGCTGCACTCAATCATGGTGCGATCCCGGGGATATTATTTCTGAATTTTCTATTTGCCACAAGTAAAGTAGGACTCCAGGTGAGATCGCACCAGAGTGCCAATGTAGATGTAAGTCCTCAAACACGCCTATCGCTCGGCTTCTATATCGACAACATCAATCAAACAACAAGAACTGGGAAATGATCTTAGTTTAGATACCAAGCTTCGTAAAGACAAAACTATGGAATTAGTGATCATGTACATTTGATGTGTATCCGTTGCAACGCACGGGCATTTTGCTAGTATCCATAGGATTGTATTGTTGGCCTGAGATACTTAACTATGCAATGTTGATGCTTAGCCATGCTTAGTTAAATGCTTAGTCCACCGATGGATATTTCATGTTGGAAACAGTTGATGAAAGGTCCGGAAGATGGTGGAGAAATTGTGGTGACAGGTAATAAAATGTTTAAAGGTGGGGATGAGAGGCCACTTTGGTATGGTGGTGCTTTGTCTCACTCCCGCCGCCTAGGTGTGAGTTCTTTACCTCTTGAACCAAGAATGAGCGCGCTTCCATTCGGTGGGGTATATGGAGCCCTCGTCGACCGACTAACTTGTGCGGGGCTAGCCAGGGTCCTCTAGTTTGAGCTTCCATTTGCGCGTGCGTTGAGATGGTGGCAAAGACAGAAATGAGGATGGTGCTGTTAGGAAAATGAGTGGCCACGGGGCAGGGTGTTGGAGGCACTGAACCTGTCCCGTCCTCACTGATGATCCTGGGTTAGTCTCAAGCAAGGTAAAGGTTGTAACCGTTCCCACTCAGCCGGCTTTCCCCGGAAGAGAGCTAAGCGTAGGCAATGAGCCGGGCGGTACCGAAGGTAAACAGAGTGCACCCCTGCAGGGTTAAATCTTTTCGAAAAGCCGTGTCCACGGTTACGGACAACTTGGGAAAGGACGATAAGATCATAGAATAACTTGAACGGAATGATTAAAACCTGAGTACTAGAGGTACTACTCAAGAATGCAAGGTTAGCTTCCTCGAGGGTGATTCGGGGAGGTGCCTTTGTAGAACAGGTACAGTGGTTGATGATGAGTAAGGTGATCAAAGAAAAGAGTTACTTCTTACCCCTTTTTGAAAATATTCTGATTAGTCGATGCCATGGGGTTATGTTTTCCTAAATAAAATCAGCTTTATGCAAAACAGCCATAAAACTTTGAAAGCCTCATCGAGCTAAAGCTCTATATTTAATCTTGCGAGTTCGTCGAACTCAACGTCGTTGTTTTGTTCCACAGGAGGACTTCACCGACCTCGAAGGTGGGTTCTTTGTGGACGTCGACGAGTAGTCTGGGGTTCCCAGGTGGCAGCTTGGGACATCCCGGAACAGCTGGCGCTGGATGTTTATCTGTAGGCCTCTTAGGCCATAATTTGGATCTTGTTGTTTAGAACAACTTAATTCGCTTCCGCATGTTGTAATGTTGGGTCTGTGACCTCTGGTTGTAATTTGCTATCTTTCTCTATTATAAGAGTTGAACTATATTGCTTTGTGTCGTAGAGTCTGTGATGTGCCAGTTGTTCCACAAGTCTTGATCTCTCTATTATGCATTGATAGTTGTGCCTGTGTTAAGGCATCAATCGGGGAGTTGCATTGCCGATGATCAATTTCGAGCAACGCCTGCCAAAGGTTTTGGCTGGGGAATGGTAAACCCGTAACCTCCGGTTGTATCGCTTAACTGGTGACACACAGCATCACTGTATAGCAGTCGGGTCGGGGCGCCACAGAACTCCAGGCCTCCACCCCTTGGAAGCATTGAACGCTTCATTTGTCACTCGCTCTAGCAGTCTTTCCCCCCACGTCAGCTCCTCTTTGCTTTCCTGTTTTTTCTGCAAAATAGCCCATGAGTTAATCCAATAAATTTTTTTTGCGAGAAGGACCCTGGCATTAAAAGAAACACCGAACAATACAAAACATCTCAACAAAAACGAAAATTGCAACAAGATCCTTGAGATGCCCTTCGTCTTCAACCTCCAGACCGTGTCGACGGCGCGCCGCCGCTGCCGCTCCTCTTTGAGCCAGCCTGACGTTGTTGGTTGCGATCGGGAAGTCACCGAACGGGTTAAGAAGACCACATCCGTCCCGGAGCCAAAGATGAAGGATGAACCGCCGATGAAGCTCCTTGACGATCCGGAGATCGCCACCGCCAGAAAAGATCCTTGAAAAACACACCAGTCCCACAAGCTTCTCGACGTTATCGCCGAGATGGGGCTGAAACTGGGGAGACCTTATTGCAAGAGACGTCGCCGCCACCATCAGAACGCCGCCCCAACAAACCTTAACCAGAAGATCAAAAAACGGAGCCCTCCCGCCGACGAGCGCCGAGATCCACCGCGTCTCCATGGCCCGAAGGCCAGAGAGGCAGGGCAGATCGCCGGCGGCGTCTGACGGGAGGCGAGAAGAGGAAGACGTAGGAGCCCAGGAGACTCTGCGTCCGTGGTGTGGCCTTTGTCCTTTTTTTATCTATGCCAATAATTGACCCTACGGATTAACACAAAAAGGTCTTGGTGCTTTTTTCTATCAAAGCACAATTCATTTCTAGCATTCCAAACAGTCCAAAAGACAGCAGCAATCCCAACCAACATCATATTTCTTTTATCTATGCCAAATCCCGGAAGCCATGCTCCAAACAAGTCCTGAACAGAGGATGGTTTCCTTCCGAACCCAAAAGCGCAATAGACAATGCTCCAAATCAGTCTGGCCATAGAACAAGACAGGAACAAATGTTCCACCGTCTCAGGTTTGCCACAGAAATGACAGGATGTAGCCCCCGCCATCCTCTTCTAGCTAGGTTGTCCTTGGTGAGGATGTTATTCCTCAAGAAAAGCCATAAAAATATCCTAATTTTCTGTGGAATTTTTTATTTCCACAAAAATTTATGTTTATAATCAACATCATTGAGAATCAATCTCCTGTGTAGAGATTTGACTGTAAATTTGCCATTCCCTGTTAATGACCAGATGACTTGATCTTCCCCTCGCACCAACATAACGTCGTTACAATTTGATTTAATGTTATCCCAGAGGAGCAAAGTATCTCCCCATAAGAAGCGTCTAAATGTAATCCACCCCCAGCCGTTTTTAATTACATCGGCCACCGTGAAATTCTTTTTTCTACAATTTCCATATAATCTAGGACAACTTGTTTTCAGCAGCTTATCTCCGACCCACCAATCTTGCCAAAACCTAGTATTCTCACTGTTACCCACCTTTTTTTACAGAATTTATAAAAGATCTCTTTAACCTCTAGAATCCCGGCCAAAATTGTGAATCTCCCTGTCTGCGTTTAGCCGACGAGATACATTTATCCCGAACGTATTTTTTTCTTAATAATTTCCTGCCAAAGCTGAAAGTGCATGTGCCCTCATGTGTGGTTTTGGTAATTAATGACAATCTCTACTATGGACTAATGGTTGCATTGAGCTATCCTTGTAGGGCTTGTCCATTGGCGATGCTTGAACACCATGTGTTGGTATCAAGATTAAGAGAAGAAGATGAAGTGCAAGTTCAATATGATTCATCTCGGAAGATATCATTTGATTGAAGCTTGCAATGGATACATGAAGATGGAGCTAAGCGAGGCTCTCCCATAATGGAGTATGGGGGAGTATTTGAAAAAGTCTTCATCAAGCATGTGCTAGTAAGCGCAATCAAGAAAGGTGTTCCAACTTGGGGGAGTCAAGATCGTCATCATCTAGCTCAAGTGGAATGCGCAAGGCAAAGGCATAATCTTGATAGGGTTTCTATTTTACCGGTCTCATGGTGTTAGTGGGAGACCGGGTTATAGGATAGACGGCGTACTATCAAGAGGGGCTCTCAAGTGAGTAACTTGATCACATCTTTGTGGAGAGCTCAAACCTTTGCATACTTGGCATATCATCTTTCTTGGTTCTTATTTGGCTTTTATCCATGTGAGAATTTAGAGCTTGTGTTCATTTCCATACCAAGCTCTAGTTCATCAAAAACGGATTTTATATGCATATCTTGTGTCGTTTTTGATATTGGAGGTTTTACCGGTTTGCTTTTCTAAGAGAGGTCAAACTCTCTCCTTTTGGCTTCCTCCTCACATGATGGACTATGACGTTTCTCTGCATAATCTTGAAAAGCTCTTCGTTGCGATTCCAACGAGCCCAAGATCATCGAAATCGGAGTCCGGATGAAAAAGTTATTGCCGTTTTCGTTTTGCTATTCCTGCAGTTTTCTGGGGGGGGGGGGGGGGGGGGGGGATTCTGGCCTAGGTCCAGTACCGAAATTTTAAGTGACTTAGTCGTTTTTCGAGGGTCCAGAAATTTCCGGTGCACCGGAAATATCCGGTCCGAGTTTTCCTGCACCAGTTTTCGAACGGGAAGATTTCGTGGGACCTATAAAAGGACCCCTTCTTCCCAAAGTGAGTAGAGCTCCTAAGCATGAAATTGCCCACCATTGTTGACCTTCTTGAGCTTATCTTTCTCTCTATTCCTCCATGATTCTTGCCTCAAATTAGAGGGAAAAGAGAGAGGAGATCTAAATCTACTATTCCACCAATCAATCTCCTCTAAGTGAGGGGAAGCTTTTAGATCTAGATCTTGGAGTTCCATTTGTTGGGTTCTTCTTTGTTCTTCCTCTCTTCTCCCCCATAAGCATTAGTTGCTTTTGGTGGGATTTGAGAGTGAAGGATTTGAGCACTTGTGCTCTTGCCATTGTATTTGTGCATCGGTTTGTGCCCTCCATGAGGATTCGTGGAAGTTGAAAGTTTGTGAGCTTGTTACTCTTGGGTCTTTGGACCCTAGACGTCTTGGTGGTTGAGACCTTTGTGGTCACTTGTAGCCGTTCGGGAGCCCCCAATCTAGTTGTGGGTTGTGCCTCGGATTGTTGTTGTAAAGGCTCCAGATTCTGCCTTGAAAGATTCCGATAGTGGAAGGTGAACTAAACCTTTGTGGTGCGGTTCATCGGAGAAGAAGGTGAAGCCTCTGTGGCTGTTGAGTTGACCTTTGTGGTATCTCACACCTCTCCAACGAGACGTACTTCCCTAAAAAGGAGGAACTCGGGAATACATCCTCGTCTCCGCGTGCCTCGATTATTTCTATACCCGATTTCTTTACTTATGCACTTTACTTTGTGATAGCCTTCGTGCTTAAAGTATTCTATATTGCTATCAGCTTGTTGCTTGTCTTGCTTAGCATAAGTTGTTGGTGCACATAGGTGAGCCTAGTTTATTTAGGTTGTTGGCTTGTTAATTTGAACACCTAGTTTTATTCCGTAATTATCAAGCCTAAAAACCAGAAAGTTATAATCGCCTATTCACCCCCCTCTAGGCGACATCCTTGTCCTTTCAAAAGCCCATACTCAGTTTCTAATTTCCACCACCACTTCGCCAACAAGGCATGTTTCATGGTATCAATGTTAAGAATCCCTAAGCCACCCTGCTCTTTAGGTTGGCATACCACTGACCATTTCACCAAGTGGTACTTTTTCTTATCTTTATCTTCTTGCCAAACTAATTTAGATCTATAGACATCACACCTTTTTCTGACCCCAACAGGAATCTTATAAAAGGATATCATGAAATAGACCATATTGGTCAAACAGTTCTGAACCAAAGTGGTTCTTCCAGCCATATTTAATAGCCTACCTTGCCACCCAACACATTTACTCGCAAATTTATTTTCTACAAATCCCCAGTCTTTATTCCTGATTCTAGTTTTGTTAAGAGGGAGTCCCAAATAGTGCATAGGCAGCTCACCAACCTGGCATGTAAATTTCTTCTTATACAAATCAGTTTTCGCAGTAGCTTCCCCAAATAAGAACAACTCGCTCTTGTCGAAATTTATTTTTAACCCAGCCATTTGTTCAAAAGCACATAAAATGAACTTTAATCCTTTTGCACTTTTTAAATCATTCGGTAACAGAAAAATGGTATCATCAGCATATTGTAACATATTAACACCTCCTTCAATTAGATCAGAAAGTAAACCATTAATTAAACCCTCCTTCCTAGCATTATCCATAACAATGGCTAGTGCATCAGCTGCTAAATCAAACAGCAGGGGTGAAAGGGAATCCCCCTGTCTTAACCCTTTGTGAGTAAGGAAATATTTACCAATGAAGTCATTAATTTTAACAGCAACATGGCCTCCTCTCATAATACTCATAATCCAATCAATCCACTTATCAGGATACCCTTTTAATTGTAACAATTTACATACAAAGGGCCACTTAATCTTATCGTATGCCTTCTCGAAATCTACTTTGAATAAAATTGCATCTTTTTTCTGTATGTGGATGCTATTCAAAGCTTCATGTAACACCGTCACCCCTTCCATAATAAACCTTCCTTTTATAAAGGCAATTTGGACCGGAGAAATGACTTTTGACACAGATTTCTCTAATCTATTCATGAGAATTTTCGTGAGAATTTTGAAGCTAACATTTAAAAGGCAGATAGGTCAAAACTTTTGGATTTGTTTCGCCTCCTTACACTTCGGGACCAACGTAATAATCCTATAATTGAATCTGGATATATTTAGTTGCCCACAATGGAACTCATCTAACATCTTCTTTAAATCATCCCAGATCAAATACCAAAAATGCTGGTAAAACTCAATATTAAACCCGTCCGGACCCAGAGCTTTATTGTGCTCCATCCCAAACACAACATTTTTAATTTCTTCCATAGAAAAAGGTTTTAACTAAATCATCAGATTTTGTCGTGCTTATTCTAACAACATTATCAATGTTAAGATCTATGTTAGAAATTTCCGGATGGCCAAAAAGAGTTTTGTAGTAATTTCTAATGTAATCACTAAGCGCCGCTTCACCTTCAATCACACCCTCATCTTGTTCTAAGGATATAATTTTATTTTTCCGCCGCCGCCCATTTGCTTAAGCGTGAAAATACTAGTATTCAAATCTCCCTCCTTAATTTCTTTCTCTTTACATCTTTGCTTCCACTTCATTTCCTCCTGTCTAAGCAAGAAAGCAAGTTGTTTCCTAAGGATTTTCTGTTTCTCATGCATGATAGCGGTTAACCCAATATTCTCACAAAGCTTATCAATGGCATCAAGTTTAGCCAAAAGTTCAGTTTTATTCTTCCTATATTCTGCTTCCAAATTCCCATTCCAACCTTTAAGAATCTGTCACATCCCAAATTTGGAAACTAAGAAAAACTTAGTTTTTACAAGACCAAAATTCAGAACCAACAAAAACTTTTTGAAATATTTTACTGATGATTGTGTTTTCCATCCCATTGCTATGTTGAACCTAGTGTGACTTGTTGTTTAAATTGTTTTGACTAGTAAATATAAGACCCAACCAATATAAAATATATTTAACTTTGGTGATCATGTTATGACAAGAAAATATTCCATATATCTTTTCCATTCTTCTTTTGGCCAACTCCATTTCAAAGATACTTGGTTTAGCAACACCCAAAACTAATACCCATTAATTGAGAAAGAAAAAGTATTCCCAAAACTATGTGTTCCCAAAAATATGGAGATCTATATGCTATCTCCTATCTATCTTTTAAACTTGATATTTTGCATTTGTATGCAACTCCCATTTTATAAACTTTGATTATCACTTCATTTTAAAAAGAACACAAGTGGGAAATATATTACCCCACATATTTGTCTTGCCCAAAACCCTTTTCAAAAATACAAAGGTGGAGTTGAGATAGTTTTAAACATCATCTTGTCATAATTAAGTGTGATCATTTTTATAAGATAGTACCCTCTTAGAAAACTCTTCGGAAAACTTTCTCCTAAGTAAGAGAAGCCAGGTATGGAATACTCTCTACCTCAAGACTCTGCGACCTTCTGCAAGACGGATAGCGGCCTACATATGTCGTTTTGTACAACCACATCAAGCCATCGAGAAAGATGAAGATTCAAGACCCGACGTTATATGACACTGGTCGTATCCCGTCGGACTAACAAAACAATATGAAAAACTAACATAACTAACATAAATTTATCTAACTTTAAATCTCTCATCTAACCAAAAATTGCAAAGATACTAACTGCTTTTTCTAGACCAAGGGAATAAGTGCCATAGGACGACTCAAGACTAGTTGGTACAAAGGAGACTTTAGGAGGATATAAGAGTGTTGGACTATAAGATTATTAGTCAAAAGGATCCCTTAAGAATCTAGTTGATGAGATCAAACTTTGGTGGATGAGGTTGGTAATATCAAAAACTTGGGGTTAGAATAAAAGTGAAAGCTTGGAGTGGATCGATAAGTTAATTGGGATTGGACAGATGAGATATTTGATTAATACTCTGGGGCTAACCAGTTGTGGTCCCAACCATTGGTGGTTATCTGGAACTAGAAGACGTGACCCTTGATTTAAGGTCTAGAAATAAAGGTGAAAGTTGATGGATTTTTAGGAAGCACTTGCTGATAAAATGATGTTGGATTGGTTGGAAGCAAGTAAATTAAGAAGAATACTCCAGTGTTGAAACGTTTAGGGTGATTCCTAGCGCAAGTGACCTTGTAATAAATTCTTAGGGAATTATAGGAAGTGGTCAAAGATGAGTTAGCAAATGGGCAGATCGTTGTATGCCAGAAATAATTGGTGGAGGACAAGTGAATGTTTATCGGATTCTAGGAATCAATGTGACTTGGTCTAGTAGCAAGACATTTTAGGCGACAGTAGTTTTCAGAGCTTGTCCCGCTCTGTTTGGATTATTCCTACAAAGATCATTTATCTGTGATTATGAGATCAAGGCCCAAAGGTGTTGAGATAAAATCTGAATTTGGTTAGAAAGTGGGTCAATTCTTGATGATATGATGACATGACTGTTGGATGTTTTATTTAGCTTTGATGATATGATCGTGGGAAAAATGACCCCCTGAAGGAGTAAGATAATATGAGATATGCCTATCTGGGGAGAGAAATCAATCAAGAAATAATTGGTGGACCACTACGATTTTTGTGATAGAATGTAAAGGGAAGACTATGCCTAAAAGGTTTGATGGGTGTTTGATAGATTGAATTATACTATGATAAAGAGTTTATGCCGAAGAAGATGATGGTGGACTAATGACTTTAGCTTGGGCAAAAGCCATGATTCAATAAACTAGTTAATAGTAGTGGCCTTACCAGAGATGTTGGAATGGTATTTTGAAGACTCGAGAATTAGAGGCCTATGTAAAATTGGTTGTTTTGGATCTTAGGTACAATAAGTTTGATGTTCAGAGTATAGCACCCAACTCCCTTGAAAACTAACTAAAGCCCCTCAACCAGAAAGTTTTCCCGGAAATCCTAACTATTCTGGTGCACTCTAACTTGCTTGTGAAGACACCTGCAAAGCTTCCTGAAGAACCCGAACCAAAGAAGTCTTTCGGGACAGCCTTTTTCTCGCCAAGCCGAAGGAAGAAAAGCGTGAAGAAAATCTACCGGAAGTCACTAAGAAGAATCAAACAACGGAAGCACCTGCTGTTGGCAACATCAACCACCAAGCAAGTTCAGACGCCCTTAGAAGTTTATAACATCCCTCTACTAACTAGAAACCGGAGAGAGTCGAGTGCTCAGACTTGACGCATCCTGAGAACAACGCGTCCCCACCTGTGACCCTCGTAAGGAGAAAATATCTGGAAGTGATATCTGCACCAACCCCAAGCACCAAGGCGCGACACCCAAGACGAAGAATGTCAAGCTACCCAAGAAGAACAATGCCTCCAAGTCAACTCCAGCCACAACCTTCAGGATGACCCTTCAAAACCCCTTTTTAAGGGGGGAAGACCTGCAATACATATACCAGAAGGTGTTAATAATTAGTTCCTTGCACCTTAGCCTTGTAGTATCTGGAAACAGCCAACCACGACTGTCCATCAGTCTCGATCGTCAAGACAACCCCATCGTCAAGGAGTTGAACTCAACACAGAAGATTATCGACAAAGAAAGCCTCGAAACATCAATTAATCAGGATCTCACATGGCGACCTCACTGAAGAAGCAACAACCTCGGAAGTATAGTCATCCCAAAACCCGTGACCTCGTCCTCCCCTGTTACCACCGGGCAAATCTCGAGGACGAGATTTATTTTTAAGGGGGGAAGAGCTGTCACATCCCAAATTTGGAAACTAAGAAAAACTTAGTTTTTACAAGACCAAAATTCAGAACCAACAAAAACTTTTTGAAATATTTTACTGATGATTGTGTTTTCCATCCCATTGGTATGTTGAACCTAGTGTGACTTGTTGTTTAAATTGTTTTGACTAGTAAATATAAGACCCAACCAATATAAAAATATATTTAACTTTGGTGATCATGTTATGACAAGAAAATATTCCATATATCTTTTCCATTCTTCTTTTGGCCAACTCCATTTCAAAGATACTTGGTTTAGCAACACCCAAAACTAATACCCATTAATTGAGAAAGAAAAAGTATTCCCAAAACTATGTGTTCCCAAAAATATGGAGATCTATATGCTATCTCCTATCTATCTTTTAAACTTGATATTTTGCATTTGTATGCAACTCCCATTTTATAAACTTTGATTATCACTTCATTTTAAAAAGAACACAAGTGGGAAATATATTACCCCACATTTTGTCTTGCCCAAAACCCTTTTCAAAAATACAAAGGTGGAGTTGAGATAGTTTTAAACATCATCTTGTCATAATTAAGTGTGATCATTTTTATAAGATAGTATTGTTAATTATGTAAATGATGGTGTGATAAATTCTTATGGTTTGATTTGTGTGATCTTGGATGTGATGTTGAAATTGTTGTGATTGTTTGCTTGTTTGACTTATGGTTGAAATGATTGTTAATTCTTGTTTTATTGTTTGCTTGGGTGAATAATTACACCAATAGACTTGAGTAGTAAATTAAAAACACACTTGGCAACAAATTTGGAATGTGACTTAAATTTAAAACAAACTCCTCCAATTATTCAACAAATAGAAATTAAGATCATGAGTTAAAGAAATGATCTTAATATATTAATTTACCTACCTCACTCTCTATTTCTCTCAAGCAAATATTTTCTTTATGAAATTAATTCAATGGATGAGGTAAGAAGATGACCATCTCCTTCTCATACCCCTCCCTTCTCAAAATTATATAATTACCACTTAATTTTATTTAAACTATGAAATCCTATTTTATTCTTCTGATTCAATTCAAATGTGTTTGTTTCTGACAAACACAAATACAAAAGCTAATATATTTGTCAAGGAAGTTCCAAGAGTTCAAAAATAATATTTTGAACTTGCTTTAGAATTTCTAAAGGGGCAACATTTGAAATTAAGCAAAAATGACTTATTCAAACCCTATGAACCAATGTGGTTCAAAACATTTTATTTTCAAAAGCCAATTTTTGTGGAGCTTCTACATGTATATGGGAGGCTACATGAATTTTCTCAGATTTTTAGAAAATGTTTAAGTGCCTCAATTAAATCACTGAACAGCTACTGGTTTTAAAAGAATAAAAGAAAATCAGGAAAGGACCTAGTTGTGAGAGGGAAAAGTTCTGCCGGGGGTGTTCTGCAAAAATGTCGTCTTCTCTGTAGCAGCCCGTGGTCGACGCCGCCGTGTCGTCCTCCCGCGCGTCGCACGCCGCCCAGCCCCCCCCCCCCCTCTCGCTCCTCTGCCCTTCGAAGGAGGATAAGGAGGCCCCCCGGCTCTCCTCTGCTCTCTCTCGCCCCTCACACCTCCCCTGCTCCCTCTCTCTCTCTTATTTTTCCTCCACGGCACCGAACCCTAGCCGAGCTCGCCGTCGAGCGCCGCCGTCAATGGAGACCGCCTGGAGCAGATCGAAGACCACCAGGAGGACCGCCTCGTCGTCCTCTCCCTCCTCGTCCAAGGAATCGTCGCGGGAAGCAACGAATCGAGCAGAGCATCGTCGTCCTCTTCCGCTCCGGCCGCCCCCTTTTCATCAAGCTCGCGAGCAGCTTCGACCACCTCTCTCCGCCATTTCTGCACCCCCGTGGTCCCCTTATTCTGCTCTAGCTTATGGACATCGCCGTTTATTGTTAGGATCGTCGGAGCCGCCGCGCCGGCCCTGCCCTGTTCCCCGTCGTGCCGAGCTCGTCCGTGCGTGTCGAGGAAGAAGATGAGGCCCCGTACCGCTTCGCGTCGCGCACTGGGCCGCAGGCTGGGCCGCCTTCTGCGTGGCTCGGCCGGATCTGGGCCAGACGAGCCCAGTGATGTTTTTTTTATATAGATCTATTATCTATTTTGTTTCCTGTTTAATTCTTGCAGTGTAGATTTAAATCTGTTGTGGTAGATCTATGTGCGCAAATATTATGATGTAAATTTTGTAGTGTTCCTGTGAGTTTTCCTAATCATGCAGCACTGGCTGTTTGCAAAATAATTATTTTATGTGCCTTCTAGATTTAATCTCATAAAAAGTATGTTTTTCACCAAATATTTAATATCTAGAGTTTTATATATCCAAATATTGCAAACTAAAATTCTCTGGATAGGTGGAGATGCTACCTTTCCAGATCTGTTGGCCTTGCATGAAAATGAAACCTAAAACAAAAGTTCTATTCATTCTTAAAAACACATCAGTAGCTCTTTGATGATTTTTGTAGATTTTTAGGAGATGAATTTTGGAGTAAATCCAATTGGCTTGTCTTCTATATGTGTAGGAGAACATCTCCCTAAATTGGTTTGAATTTAGGAGTCATTAATTGACTGTGGTGCTAATTATAAGGTTTAGGCATTTTCTGCCTATTTTTATTAAGACTTTATTAGTTGTTGTGTTATAACTTTATTATTACAAATGTGTTTCCTAGCATGTGTGTGGTGGTAATCCACTGTTATGACATGTTTCCTTGTTTTACTAGCATGTTAGGGGAACTACATGTGATTCATGGGTTTGTTAGGGTTTTATTCCCTATATAACTTTTCCTCTAGTAATTAAGAATTGCTATGCTTATTTATTTTAATGTGAGAATATTGTGTGTGATTAATATGTATGCCTTGCTGGTTAATGATTGTTGTGGTACTGTTGTTTGCATGTTATTACCGTTTAGAAGGTTATAATATGTTAGTACTGTTAGTGGTATTTGTTAGACATATTGGTATGGGTAATATGTTTGCCTGGCGTGATGAACTTAATGGACTTGAGTTGAGTACTAGCTTAAATATCTTGTTAGTGTATCCACCTTAGCTTGGTGAGATATTTTGAATTACCAAGATTAATTGGTAGTTTAACTTTTGTCTGAAGTATTTCCTGATCAGAGGAAAGTGGTTGTTAATTACCTCTAATTGAGGATGTCTTGGTGCTCTATGTTTTTAGCATGTGTTTGGTGTTATACTCCTGTGAGTATAATGCCCTGGTAAATATAGATTTAGTTCGTTGCTTGATTAAACTAGTGCTATGTTTGTGGCTTGAGTGATTAGTTTGATACTTGTGGTTTGTTCCTTGTTTGTATACCACTTGTGGTTTGGTTTGCTTATTGAGTGTTGTTTTATTTTCATGTTGCGACGCTAGAGATAAACGCTACCGGGGTGGTTTTTGGAAAGGATTTATCGGAGAAGGATGAGAGTTTATTTCTTTGATCAATGAGGAGAAGTACAGGAACGTCATGCTGAAATCAGGCAAGCTATCCTCTGAGCTTGCATTTATATACATCTATTTTGGTTCGCATGTTTTACTTATAAAGAGCAACAGTGATTTATGTGGTGTTTGCCACTAAAGCAATGATTTTGAAAACCCTTTGTTTTAAAAATACAAGTATATTATTTTGACACCCTATATGGAGATATTAGATGGAAATTCTTTTTCAAACTATAGGATGGTAAAAATATTGTTTACTCAAAACTCCTTTGAAAATACTTGTGTGGTTATGGAATGCCGAGGTGTCGGTGTTGAAGGGGGGAAATGGAGAATGGTGATGTTTATGAAAAATGCACAGTGTCCTAGAACCATGACGACCAATCTTACCCTGTGCGACCACATTTACCCACATATGGGAAAGGGCTTAGTCATATAATTTGCTCTTATTAGTATGGGATGCCTCATCGACGGAGATGACTCCGTTATGCATGAGGGGATGGTCTGAGGACCTACCCTGACCTGGGTCCTCGCTCAAACTCTATGGAAAGATAAGGAGGAGGATAGAAGGATGTCCCCTATACACCGCCAGACAAAACATATGAGTCCCCACACTTAGGGTTTCCGACGGGAAACTGGACTGGGTGTTGATGGAAAGTGTCATATGGGAAGGGTCCTATACTAGCATGAGCAAAGGAGAGGCTATGGTCGGTGGCTCAACTTCGCATACACCTTGTATGGCGGGACGTGGCTGACACGATGAGTTACCGGATGGGTGTGGGCAAAAAGCGTGCTACCTCTGCAGAGGGTTAAAACTATTCGAATAGCCGAGTCCTCGGATATGGACAATTGGGAGACTGTTCCTAAGACCATGTGCAAGTTTTGCAAAGTTTTGAGATTTGAAAATAAAATGGAGATGTGTGGTATCTGCAACTCTACCGACGGGCTGGTATGAGGTTGCTGGAGAATGATTGACCATGACGGGCTATGGTCGAGAAGTGCAGAGTTTTGTGATTTAAGAGTGGAAAATGTTTTATGCAACTATACCAAAGGGCCGGTATGAAGTTGTTGGGATTGAATGACCATGAAGGGTTATGGTCGAAAAAGGAGGAGTTTTGGGGAAATAAACAAAATGGTGATTTTCCGGGAAAGTGTTTTAAAAGAGACTTATTACAAAGACAGGTTTATGGGGAAAAGTTCTAAAAGCCTTCTTTTCTTTTTCAAGAAAGATATAGAGATTTCAAAACAAAGTTTTAATAAACAAAAGTATATCCTTTTCTTTTCAACAAGGATATAGAGTTTTCAAAGCAAACGAAGTTTTATTTAAACCATAAAAGAGTAGTGCATGCTCATTCCGGTGGTAGTTTGCGAGTACATTCAAATGTACTCATATTGGTTTCGTCCCTGGCTATTGTCTTAGCCAGATTTTGAAGAAGAACAGTTCGAAGAAGAAGACTTCAATAACGTCAATGCGAACTAGGGCGCTTCCCAGTCAGCTGCCTGTAGGGTTGGCAAGTGACTTGGGCTCCACGTTGATTTGGTGAATTCCGCTGCGAGTACCTGATGAAGTTCTGGATTCAATCAACTAAGTAATTTTATTCGGTATTTATGGGTGTTCTGTGATACCAATTCGAGTTATGTGCAACAACAGACTGATCATAGGATTGTTGCAGGAAACATAACGAGTATCTCGGATAGTTAATCCGGGGTCCTCACAGAATCTTGCGTATCATACGCAATTTCTTCTGCCAGATATCAATACTATTACCTCGAAACTCATTACTCCTCCAGATTTTTTCTATTATTTCTTTTAAACCCTCTCTCTCGAGCCAAGCATTTTCAAATCGAAAAATATAGGGGCTTCTGCTAGGGACCCCCGTATCAATGATTAAAGGGGTATGATCAGAAAATTCCCTTTCTAACGCCGTAACCAAAGTTAGAGGATATTTATCCTCCCAGTCTGGACAAATCAAAACTCTATCTAATTTTTCATAAGTTGGATCAGCATGATTATTTCCCCAAGTATATTGTCTACCATTTAAATCTAATTCCTGCAATCCAGCGTTGGAGATAATTATATTAAAGGCAAAACTCCATCTGCTTACGATCCCAGGTTTATTTTTCTCTTCTGGTTTCTGATTAAATTAAAATCTCCCCCAATCAAACACGGAAAGGAATTATCATGAAGGACTCTTGCCAATTCTGCCAGAAAAGTTGCCTTCCCCTGCAACTGTGCATCTCCATATACCACAACAAGGTTCCATTTAAAATCCGCCTTCTTATCATGTACTAACACCCTAACATAACAAATTTTCCAATTCCTTTCAGATTACTCGTAAGATTACCGGCTGGCTACACAAGTGGTACTCACTGCAATGTGCGGAGATGGAACACTCTGGGCTCCGGATCAATACCTGGCCATAAATCGGGCCGGGCCGAAAAAAGACTGGTGCTGAAAACCTAGGCCTGAGCCTGGCCCGATTCTAATTTTAGGCCCGAGTCCGGCCCGATGGTATGATCTCGAACCCGATAAAAAATGATTGCTTATATCAATTGATGTAGGAATTGAACCGAATATACCTCCTTCTGAACAAAAATCTAAATATATTATTTACATCAGTGTTATATTGAAAAAAAAACATCAGTGTTAAATACAGGAGGCGAGATCAACAACTCCCCTCTACCTTTTAACCATCTGGAAGACCAAAAGGAACGTGAATTCAAACGCTCTATCTAACAGAGATCTTTCATCTGCCACGACTCCTGCTCTCTTCTTGCACGCATTTGTCAGATCGTGTGTCGTCGTGCTGCAGCCGTATCACACCTGTGGTGTAGGCGCGGAGGCCGTCCTCCGATGAAGATAGCCGGAGGCCGTAAGAGAAGCCGCTGACACGGCACGCAGAGCCCGGCGGGAGCTCCAGCACCTTGACGGAGCAGGCATTCTCCAGGCTTGGTGTGGCGTGGAGCCGGGACGGGAGCTCAATGGTGAAGTTGCCGTACTCATCTGTAGTTGCGAATGAGGAGTTATCCATCGTGTTGGGACCTTCAGTTGCGCAGGTGACTGCCACCTTGCTACCTGGTTGGGAAATGAAATCAGAGTATGAAATAGATGTTACAAGGAAATGCTATTAAGTAGGTCCCGATCCCTTATTTTAGAAACTGAACACACATTTCAAAATCTCAGAAAATCTAAAAAAAAAAGATATACGATCGAAGTTTTGTCGAAATATGTTATTATCCCTGATATATACAAAAAGACAGATTTGGTATCAAAACCAAGTTATATTTTCCTTGTTAGAGCTAGGTAAAACAAATCGGCTTTTGCCGAAACCTGGAATGATCATTTTCCTTTCTTGCAAAATTCCAGACTCCAATGCTCCATGGAGCTCAGGACCTAAATCGAGCACTCAGGGGAAATTTACTATAGTGAGTAGTCTTGTTTACGGTTAATTCCGCTTCCTGAGTCATGTTTTCTCTATTGTATTTTAGTAGGACTTGGTTTTTGGATTTGCTAAATATTTTTTTCTGTTTTTCCGGTTGCATTGATTTGAACATAGAATATAAATATTTACATAAAGTAAAACAAATAATAGAAGGTGCATGAAAGACAACACTACGGATATCGCCTCCTACCGGACACGTGAACTCATGGCGTGTTCGCCACAAAATGCTGGTAATTCAAAAGCCGAGCTGATTCGCTAAGTGTCACTAACACATATATTAAAATAGATTATGTAGTATCTTTCGAGATTTTACCATGACAAATATGATGGTTGAATTAATCGTTCCAGAAAAAATATGACGATTGAAACGACTCATGCATTTCACGAAAAGCTGACATGTTTTGTTGCATGTGTAAAAGGACAACAAAAATCTCCGATGAAAAGGCTTATTTTAGTACCAAATTTTGTCTTTTTACATAGCCCACAGAAAACTTCCGTTTTTCGCGAAACAACTTTGTGAGCATATAGGTTGTGAAGATGTACACGCGGACATTTTTTAGAATTCTTTTAACATTTCAAAATATGTTTAAAATGCATTCGAAATAAATGGTGCATATGCACCCAGGAGCTAAATGTTATTTGTCAAAAATGAGTAGGGGCATCAGGAAGTCTCCGCCAAAATACAAAAAATGGGAAATGAAGGTGGCACTCTAATAATGACCTCGCATGCGCACTAGTGAGAGGATGTAAACAGGTGACAAGCTACCGTCACACCAGTAATGGAGGTGCTGAGATGATGCGTCGCCATGACGTGACCTCGGGGTGAGCTTATGATTCCTCATCTCCAGAAGCAGCATCTGCGTCTCTGTCGGCACGCCCGCCGCGCCGGCGCCCGTCTTGGGGGCCATCCATCAGATCTTGAGAACTGATGCTCGCGGGATCTGGATCGCGACCGACGGAGCCATGCCACGGCGGAGGCTAACCCTCGCGCCGGTGAGGAACACGGCCGCGTCCGCCGCGGGATCCTCGACGGCTTCCTCATCTGGATCGCGCTATGCGGCTCTCGCTGGGATGGAAGTTTCGGACGCGGAGAAGATCGCCACGGAGGCGGCGGAGGATGTGCTCAGGGAGGATTGGGCTGTGTCGCGGGAAGATGTCCGCCGTCCTCCCAAGTCCGACGAGGACATCAGAAGGAATTCTGGGAGGACATCGGCTTCCCCACGCCGGCTTCGAGGGTCTGGGAACGATCACCGCCATTGCTAACCAACAACGCAGGTATGGGGTCTTCTTCCTTGTGCAGGTGGGATTGCGATTCCAGCGAGAGCGAGGGGTCGTCGACGCCGTCTCCGAGCCATGCCGGAGTGGGGGAAGGCGGACGCGGCTCGCCCCAAGCGCGAGTGCTTCGGAGGCCGCCGCTGAGGATGGGGTGGCGGGGTCCTCTACCTCGGCCTCGGATCACGCCACCGCCATGCCTCGGGGACTTCTTCCCGGCGGCGTCACAGACCACGGCAGCGGCTAGGAGTACCTCGCCGGCGGCGGCCGGACTGGAGGATGGTGTGGCGTGATCCAAGGCGGCAGGACCGGAATCCGAAATTCAAACGGTCCGCTCGCTGACGGGTGGGGCCAAGGCGCGGGCGCTGGACAGCCGTGGATCTCCATGGGCTCATCTCGAGCGTTGGTACGGAGGGCTATGGACTAGGTCACATAGTTCTCCACCGACTCGATCTTCGCCTCGTTCGTCCACGAGCCCCCGATCGCCGCCCGTCGTCACTGCTCCCGAGTCCTCCACGCCGTCCTCGCCCTCCACCTCCCAAGCGCTGTCTGCTCGCGACGGGGCCAGACCTTCGCCGAAGTCGCGGCTCGGCCAGCCATGGCAGCGCCGCCTGGACGCGGTCCACCGACGTGGGCGCCGGCGCCACGAACTGCTCCTGCTCCTCAGCCACGCGCCACTAGCGTTGTGTTCGGTCAAGCGGCAGGCCCTTCCGCGGCTGGTGCTGCGCCTCCGGCGGGTTTCGCCTTCGGGGCGGTGGCGCAAGCGCCGGCTAGGAAGAAGAAGAAGAAAAGAACTACTCCTATTCAGCCAGTGCAGCCGGGGTTGCCCGTGGAAGAACAGCTGCAGCATCCAGCGCAAGGGTTCGGCGTGGCTCCTCGGCCCATCGCGGGCACGCAGCGGATGATGCCGGGTGCTGGTCAACCTGCCGTCGCTACTTTGAATGCGACGGATGTGGCGCCGGCGGCTGCTGCGGCGCAAGTGGCAAAGAAGATCAATGTGTGGTGCTGGAAATGTGCGGTGAAGGATCATGCCACTAAAGAGTGTCCGGTTAAACACTACTGTCATATCTGTGAGAATGTGAGGCACCCAACTCCTATGTGTCCGTCTTTGAAGCTCCCAAGGCTGACGGTGCAAGCGGTTGGTCAGGGAGCCAAGGGGACGATCTTCCTCCAGTTCCCGGATAACTTGTACAAGGCCAATTTGGTGCCAAAGGATACCCCGGTGGCTCTAGTGAAGGTTCATGGGACGGCCGCCACCGCAAAACAGGTGGAAACCCAGGTGGCACGGCTGTGTCCGGTGAAGTCTTGGTGTTGGGAAGCTGTACCGAATGGGGAGGATTCGTTCACGGTTAACTTCCCGACAGAGGATGATTTGCTGAGGTTCGATGGCATCGAGCTCGGTGTCCCGTCTCAGAACACCAAGTTGGCGTTCAGCAAGTGCAAAGCCGAAGATGTTACACACAAGATGGAGCTCGAGCAAGTCTGGGTGCATGTGACTGGGGTGCCAAATCCGATGCGGCACTTTTGGGGTCTGTGGGCTGTCGGGTCTCTCATTGGTACAACTATTGATGTGGACATGATAACTCTCCGGCGACGAGGTGTTGTCCGTATTTTAGTTGGTATGATGGAGCTTGCTAGCTTCAAGAAATCTGATGAGTTGGGCCCCTACATCCGCACTGATGGGGTGTTGCGCCTAAAGGGGTACGACTTCTTATTCCGGCCGGAAAAGGAGGACTTTGTTCCCGAGCCGGATTTCGTTCCGTTTGTGTGGCAACGCAAGGGCAAAGATGATCCGGATGATAATGGATTAGAGGAAGACGGAGCTGGAGACCAATCAGAGCATGGTGGCGCTGTGGGTGATACCTTGGGTGTCACCAATATGATGATTGATCAAGGGCCGATTTCTGATGGGGGACGGGGGCAAGGAACCCCAAGCACACATTCGTTGAGGGAGATGGCTCTCACCCCGTTCAATCCCAATCCTAGCACTCCCAGGGCCATTGAGATCGTGAAGTGTTGGAGGGAAAAGCGCAGCCTTGCTGGGCTGGAAACTGTGGGCGTTGCAGCTGTTTCTGCTGCGTCGGGAGGTGGGCAGCTATCCACCGCTAGGGGGCCAAGGCGGGCTGCCACTATGAGTCCGAACCATGGTGGGCCGCCGGTGGCAAACTGCGCGCAAGCAGCGGGCGGCAAGTCGCACCAGGAGCTGGGCCGTGCGACGCCGGCCGAGGCTGGGCAGCCACGTTCGCCGGACGGAGGGCTGCGTGCGGACGCACAGGGCGAGGCGCAGCCACTCGCTAGCTGCCCGCCGCATGCGGACGCAGGAGGCGCGAGGGTCGGCCCGTCTGGCGGGGCTGGTTCCGAGACGCCACCTAGGAGCTCTCTCCTGGTGGTTGGTTCTCTGAACTGTCCCATGTCGACCGGCTATACGGACGCCACCCGCGGTATCTCCATGGTGGAGGAGGGCTCTACGTCGACCGTGCCCTCCCCTATGGCGTCCCCGGGTGCGACGACGACTCCGGCTACTCCTGCGACACCGAGGGCGTACACGGTGGTTGAGAGGGCTGCGACCACGACTATGCCTTCTCCCACTGTGTCCGATGCTGCCAAGGGGCGCTCTCTGCCGAAGGGTGCTCCCAGGCGTAGTGCACGTCACCAGGCCGGCGAGGACGGCGCTTCAGCGACAGATGAGGACACGATGGCCAAGGCAATGCGCCGCAAAGCGGCCTTGTTCTCTACTCCACCTGCTGGTATGCCTCGCTCCTCCCAATCCTTTTTGTCTTTATCTACACCTACTTTATCTGCTAGGTTGTCAGCGGTAGGAGTTCGTATGGGTAAAAATGAAAAGGAAGTCATATTATCGGCTAATGTTTTGAAACACGTAGAGTATGACCGTCGTAGAGTGTCTCCTACAGTTTCGACTAGGCCGGTACCTTCACCCATAGATGATGATGATGCGCATGCCACAATAGATGGACAGCTTCTATCACATCTTGTAGGTGAAGTAACCGAGGTGGACATGGATGAGGCTGAGCTGGGATCTTTTGATGACCTGTATGCTACCGGCCGGAGATCCAAGTCTGCCAAAAATAAAAAGAACAAAGTTCGCGCAAAAGCGCGAAAGTCAAAATCCCCAACAGTTTCCCGATGAATGGCATTTTCGAAAATAGCAGAGGTCTAGGCGACTTGGCTAAACATTTGAATATTGCGCATCATGTGAGAGATTATAAGTTGGATTTTTTGGCTATTTCCGAGACGGGTAGACGAGATTTTCCAAGCACTCTACTAGACCGCCTTTCAGGTGGTGTGGAGTTTGATTGGCATTCTTGTCCCCCTCGAGGTAGATCGGGTGGCATGTTACTTGGCATCAAAACGGAAACCATGGAGTTGTTGGGTCGTTCGGATGGTGAATTTCACATTAAATTTCAAATCCGAACAAGTCCGACAACTTTATATGGAGTCTAGTTGCTGTGTATGGTGCTGCCAAGAAGAATATAAGGCTGCTTTTCTTAGAGAGTTGGTTAATCTAGCTAAAGATGACCCATATCCTATCATTATAGGAGGGGATTTCAATATGCTGAGGTACCGACACGAGAAAAGTAGGGGTAGATTCGATACTCATTGGCCCACCTTGTTCAACGCTGTCATCGATAGCTTGTCCTTAAGAGAGGTTCATATGACGGGGAGACAATTCACTTGGGCTAATAGTCTCCCGAGCCGACGTACGAGAAGCTGGATCGGTTCTGATGGACTCCCGCTGGGAGGATAAATATCCATTAGTAACGGTTCGTGCGCTTGAACGTATAGAGGCTTTTTCGGATCATGCCCCCATACTCCTATCTACTGGAACGTTGACATCGCCCGGGAAGCACCAATTCAAATTCGAATTAGGTTGGCTGTTACGGGATGGTTTCGATGATTTGGTTAAAAGGATATGGTCTCAACCGGTTGTGGGTGATAGCGCTATCCAGCGGTGGAATAATAAGATGCGCAATTTGCGTAAATTCCTTCGTGGGTGGGCAAGACACACAACTGGTATGCTTAAAAAAGAAAAGAGCGCCTGTGTTCCATTATTGATGAGCTTGATCAACTAGCAGAAGTACGCCCCTTATCAGCAAATGAGAGTGACCTAAAACGGCACTCGAATGAGCAGGTGGGTCGTATGTTGCGGAGAAGAGCTCAAATGGTACCAAAGATCTAAAGCTCAATTCATTCTACAAGGGGACTCGAATACAAAGTACTTTCATAATGTTGCTAATGGCAGACATAGAAAGAAATGTATTCATTCTCTCCTACAGGATGAGGGCTTGATCGAAGGACAGGATCAGCTCAAGGAATATATCACGAACTACTATAAAGGTTTGTTCGGGGCTCCCGAGGAAGGGAACTTTACTCTAGATGAGTCTCGAACAGATGATATTACCCAAGTAACTCCTGAGGAAAACAACTTTCTTACTGCACCTTTCTCTATGGAGGAGGTAAGCAAGGCGGTTTTCAAATGGAGCATAATAAGGCGCCAGGACCAGATGGTTTTCCGGCTGAGTTCTACCAGCATTTCTGGGAAACCATCAAGTCTGATTTGCTTGAGTTATTTGGCTGCTTACATGCCGGACACTTGAGTTATTTCGCCTTAATTTTGGGGAGATCGTTTTGTTGCCTAAGATTCAGAATGCCGAAAGGATACAACAGTATCGGCCAATTGCCTTCTGAATGTTAGCTTCAAAATCTTTACAAAAGTAGCGACCATCAGGTTAAATTCAGTGGCAGATCATGTGGTAAAACCTACCCAAACTGCGTTTATGCAAGGGAGGAATATCCTTGACGGTGTTGTGGTTTTACACGAGACCGTACATGAGATGCACACGAAAAAACTTGATGGGGTGATATTTAAAATGACTTTGAAAAAGCATATGATAAAGTCAAATGGCCGTTCTTGCTACAGACTCTGAGAATGAAAGGGTTCTCAGAGGAGTGGTGTGCTTGGATCCACAATTTTGTTACGGAGGTAGCGTGGCGATAAAAGTCAATGATGACGTTGGCCGCTACTTCCAACAAAAAAAGGATTAAGGCAAGGTGATCCTCTATCGCCTATACTATTTAATATAGTGGCGGATATGTTGACGATCATGATTGAACGAGCTAAGACGGATGGCCAAATTGAAGGAGTAGTTCCACATCTTGTTGATGGTGGTTTATCTATTCTTCAATATGCAGACGATACAATCCTCTTTATGGAACATGATCTAGATAAAGCTGCGAATCTGAATTGATACTATCAGCATTCGAGCAATTATCGGGATTGAAAATTAATTTCCATAAGAGTGAATTGTTTTGCTTCGCGGCTCAAGAAGCAGCTGCTCAATATGCCGATATTTTTGGCTGCGAGCAGGGTCAATTTCCAATCATGTACCTTGGATACCAATACATTATCGGAAACTGACTAATGCGGAATGGAGACACGTCGAAGAACGTCTACAAGCTAGGCTATCTAGTTGGAAAGGAAAATTGCTATCTCTTGGTGGAAGATTGGTTCTCATTAATTCGGTACTAACAAACATGGTACTGTATATGATTTCCTTCTTCCAAATACCAAAAGGAATCTTGCATAAATTGGATTATTTCCGATCAAGATTCTTTTGGCAAGGAGATGGTGAGAAGAAGAAGTACAGACTGGCTAAATGGAATGTTGTTTGTCGCCCTAAAGATCAGGGAGGGCTTGGTATTCATGACCTTGATGTCAAGAACTCAGCCCTCCTAGGTAAATGGCTTTTTAAGCTGCTTACTGAAGAGGGGATATGGCAAACACTCCTTAAGAGAAAATACATTGGCACAAAGGCGGTATCACAGGTATATTGGAAACCTGGTGATTCCCACTTTTGGGCTGGACTGATGGCGACAAAGAAACATTTCTTTCGCTTCGGGGTATTTAATATTAAGGATGGCTCGGAGATTAGATTCTGGGAGGACAAATGGTTAGACAACACCACCCTCCGGGATCGATATCCAGCCCTATACAATATTGTTCGTCATAAGGGAGATACCATTGCCACGTCATGCAATGCTCTCCTCCGAATGTGACGTTCAGGCGAGATTTGTTTGGACCAAGACTAGCGTCTTGGAACTCCCTGCTGGCACGGTTGAGATCAGTTCAACTCACACAGGGCCCGATGAATTTCGTTGGAATCTATGTGAGAATGGTAAATTCTCTGTGGATTCCATGTATAGGGCGTTAGTACATTCCGATGTGCCAGTTGATGATAATAAAAAAATATGGCAAATGAAGATACCACTTAAGATTAAAGTATTCACGTGGTATCTTCGTAGGGGTGTCATTCTAACAAAGGATAACCTTGTTAAACGAAATTGGCATGGAAGTACGAAGTGTATGTTTTGTCCACATGAAGAGACAATAAAACACTTATTCTTCGAGTGTAGTTTCGCACGTTCTATATGGTCAGCCATCCAAATAGCGTCTAACTTATATCCACCCAAGTCTGTTGCCAATGTTTTTGGTAACTGGCTACATGGGATAGATAAAAGGCTTAGAACGGTTATTAGGGTGGGAGCGATGCTGTTATATGGTCGCTTTGGCTTAGTAGAAATGACAAGGTTTTCAATGATAAAAATGTTTCTCATATGCAGGTACTCTACCGTTGCACAAGTATTCTCCGTATGTGGTCCACCTTACAACGTGTGGGACATCGAGACCTCTTTACGGAGGCGTGTGCACGACTGGAGGAGGTGGCAAGGGACATTTTCTCACAACATGGGTGGCCGCTTGATCGCCGCATTGGACCTCCATAGGCCGTCGAGATTAGCCATGACATAGGCGTTTTACATTATCATGTTGGTTGTAATGCGTCTATTGTTGCACAACTTTTTACTTTCTCTGTTGGATTGCGGCTGTGTGCATTTTTGATGCAGAGGCCGGGTGTAATGCTTAAACTATTTGAGTAATAAAGCCCTTTATCTAAAAAAATGACGTGACCTCGGGTCTGAAACCTCACGTCCCTTTCAATCCGGGGGCACGGGGGAAATGAGGTTTGTCATGGGTGGCTTGTGTTTGTTTACCAAACATATCTGCTCTACCAAATCAGATATACCTATCCATGACGCTACTTATGCTAGTGGTTTATCTTGCGGTTCTTGTTGTTTAGATCGTGCTAATGGGTTGACTTCAGAAAACAAAATGGGGAATTAGGCAAGAGGCCAAGAACAACATGGTGTGGTGAATGTCACCTTATGAAATAAAGTGTCATCTCTCGAGAGGGAAAAAATGCAGTGTCATAATAAAAACCTTCTAATACAAGTGTACTTTGATCCCAGCGTAAAAAGGGTGTTTGGCAAGACCAGCACAATACGCTATCACAGTTCATCAAGCAGCATCATCGTACGGTACTACCGCAGCTATTTCAGTCAAACCTTCGCTAACAGCAACATGGTACCGAACCGAAGGCTAATCTCTCAACTTAGAGTCATGTAATTGTAGCTAGGCTTCCAGCTAGGATTTGAACTTGCAGCCGGCCTATGTGTTGAACACAAATGATAACCAGTTAAACACGAGAGAGTACATCTTCATGGGCATCGATTATACCGATGATCGATTCACAATCTGGAGGTTGGGTGAGGAGGTTACAACGTCGATCGCCTTGTACGTTGAGACGCAAGACTACTAGACTAGTTGCACTGGTGTTAGTTGCTTCGCTTCTTTCCTTTCCTCTTAATAATAGTAACCGGCCAACAACCGCAGCGACAGGGATCGCTCATCTCCAATTCCTCATTTTGTACGCAGGAGAGTTTAGTATTTATGTTGAATAATTAACTTCTGTGGAATTTTTAAAAGGGGTATTGCCTGGCACGTTTAGTTGCGTTTAGTTGTAGAGATATGATATCTCACAGTTGCACTTCAGCTGTAATGTCTGTTGTTTTCATTGCCATTTTAAATAGTTTATACGACAGTGGCGCTTCCATCCAGCCAGATCGATCAGGGGAGAATCGTTCGGAATTAATTCTAGTTTTATCCAATTGGATGCATGAGTATAGCTGTTGGATTACAAGTTGTTGCATCTAAACGGCTGAACTACGTACCATGTCTTAATTTTTAAGCCTTCCGGCCGTTTTATGAGTTGTAGCCTTAGAGACAAAGTGCATCAACTCTTCCAAATGGATCAACGATATGTTAGGTGGTACTCTGGAACCAATCAAACTTGACGTCGTACGCGTGTTGAAATTTGCAGAAAGGAAAACTTGCACTACTACGTGTTGAAATTGCAAGAGGAAGAGGCTGGAAGAAGTGGTACGTCGAACTTGTAGCTAAAACTATCGATTTGCCACCGCACCAGCTTACATCAGCGAGAAGGTAAACGCTAGTTTTTGTCCTTGTCAGATATGATTTTGGACGCAACACACGGAGTATAGTAATTAGCCATGTGAACCTTCTGTCTGAGACCTTGAGCGTGCGGAAACAAGAACACGGCGAAGAAAAAGAAAAATCCTGCAGACATCCATGGTTGGGTTTGGGTAGTTACTAACCTGGTAGCTCGAAGGTGAGGAGGTCAGAGCCTGGCCGGAGGCAGAGCTCGCAAGCGACCTGTCCGGACACCAGCACCGACGAGACTGGCTCCTCGCCGTACCCCGCAATACGCGCCAGCTCCGCCGGTGAGAAGTAGAGCTCCATGGGCCGCGCCGCCGCCACGGCCGCCGTCGTGCCCAGCAGCAGCATCAGGAGCAACGAGGCAGCACCTCCTAGCAGCGCCATGTATGTCGAGCACTCAGCTCGTTGGGGTTGGGCCAAACGATATAAGTGGGGAGGAAAAGGGAGAAACCGAGTGCGCTTGGGTATGTTGGTTCGGTTGATCGGTTCTTCCGCCAACGGTGGTGTCGTCGCGGTGTGGCCTGCAATGTATATAGGCGCGTGCTGGACCTCTACCTGACCAGGCAGGTAGTCGGAGTGGTTTGGGTGTCGCCCGGTGGTTACCTACGTGGTGGCCGCATCTCCGACGTTGAATTTGATCCAGGGGGCCGGCCGCATGTCACTTTTTGTATTGGCTAGTTTTGTTTATTGTTTAGTGAGTGCTACAAGGACATGCACGCCATCTTGTGCCGTTGTTTTCTGTTGTTGTCATGAGACGCATGACATATTTGTAGTTAACAGTGGGTCAATACCTGCCTTCTGTTTTTGATTTTTCGACATTACTTTTAGCACCTTTTTTTTACTCCGCTATGATGAATTATAGGGGGCGAATATTCAGAAAATCAGAGACTAGCAATGGAGCAAAACGCTCTTCTCCAACCCCAAAATCTAACTTCACATGGCCTTCCAGGTTATTCCGCGTCTTGACATGGCAATGGAGTTGCGGCACCTTTCGTCAGAGGATAGATAAATCCTAACTAGATTAAAATGAATAGTGAATGGGTTGGCGGTCCTCGAGAGATGTCGTAAGAAACAAGGTGCAAGAAGTAATAACCTCCGGGAGGGCGATGCAAACACGAGATTCTTCCATTCTAGAGCGAACTTGCGGAGAAGGTAGAATTTCATCTTCAAGATCTATCATAATCATGGTTGGGTGTCTCCTGTCATGAGGAGAGGAATTGCATTGACCAACAACACTTCATCGCTACAACTGGAAGATGGGACAATAGCACCTTGGATATTAATTGGGCGAGCTTGAATCTCCCGCCTTGCAATATAGATGGCTTGGACATCCTTTCTCGGAGGATGAGGTGAAAGTGGCTATCATGAGGATGCTGACCAATAAAGCATCGAGCCCGGACAAGGGAGTGTTATAAGGCTTGGTTGCAGAATATTATGTCTTTGTGGTCCACTCATCACGCTAGCAACCTTCATTGGCTAAACTTCGCATACACTGTGCTCATCTCCAAATAAGAGGATGTGGACGATATCGCCAAGTATGGACCCATTAGCCTCATTCATGGGTTTCCCAATATTGTAACTAATATTCTATCTACAAGGCTTGCCTCACCCCAACAGAAAGTTCTCATTTCGCACGCCAAACACCTTCATCAAGGCGATAAGAATACATGATGAGTTTATGTTTGTTAGAAATTACGCTAGATGTCTCCATAGAAGGAAGAAGGCCTACTTATTGTCCAAACTTGGAATCAAGGAGGCCTTCGATTTGGTCCGATTGGAATATTTTTGAGCTTCCCCAAAGATGTGGCTTCCCCCACCGATTTTGTGATTGGATTGCCACGCTTTTCTCTACTTCCTCATCGAGGGTTCTCCTCAATGGGATTCTAGGCGACCTAATTAAGCAAGGCCGTGGGATGTGGCAGGGAGACCCTCTATCCCCCTTCACCTGGTGATTGACATCGACTATCTGCAACACATCCTTCAATCGGCTATTGATCATGATCTACTTAACCTCTTTTTAGGAAGGGTTCTTAGTTTTGAACTTCTCTTTATACAGATGATGTGGCCATCTTCATGGCTACCCTCAAGGAAGACATTTCGACCCTTACATAAATCCTCAACAACTTCAACAATGTAAGAGGCCTCAAAACTAACTTTCAGAAGAGTTTGGTTGCCCCTATTAGATGGCACGACCTTGACCTTGCTGACATTTGGCACAATCTTCCAACCACTTCTCCATGCGACACCTCGGCCTAACACTTGCATTCAAAGGCTTGAAATAATCGATTTCCAACATCTAGAAGATAAAACGGTTGATCGGCTAGTTCCTTAGAAAGGAAAATGCTTCAACAACGCGGGCCGCACAACCTTGTTCGAATCAGTGCTTACCTCTCAAAAATCTACCATCTCACCACCGTTGACATTCTGTGAAGTTGTTGCAAGACCTCAAAAACTTATTAGAACTTTCCTTTTAGCAAATACCGAAATGCCTCTGGGCAAGTGTAAAGTAAAGTAAATTGTACTTTAGTCTCTTGACCAACCTCTTAGGGTGGTCCTAGAATCCTCAATTTAGACAAGTTCTCGAGGGCCTTGCGTCTTTTCTGGCCATGGTTTGAGTGGACTCCTCCAGAAAGTCCTTGGTTTGGTTCTGAAAAACCATGCAGCAAGGGGGCATGGAGTTTTCTATGCTATAACCAAGGTTGCCACTAGGGATGGAAATAAACCTTGCTTTTGGAATGCCCCCCTGGGAACATGTGATAAGCCCCAAGACCATCACGTTGTCCATCTACGCTCTATCGAAATAAAAAAACTTCATGTGAGAGGAAAGAGCTAACCGACGATGCTTGGGTGCTTTAAGTTGACTTTTCCTGTGGCCTCTCAGTTCACCAACTCGGGGAATTCAAGCGCCTTTTTGGAACTTCACCTCGCAGATGCACCTTTGGGACAATGTTAGTGACTTGATTATTTGGAATCTTATCTCCTCTGGGGCTTACTCTTCAGCATCGGCCTACAAGTCCTAATTTGCCAGGTCCATCTAAACCCAAATGAACAATTCTATTTGGAATAATTGGACTCCACAAAATGCAATATTTCTCTTTTGTTAATTGTTCATCACAGAGTTTGGATGGCAGCTAGTCTTGGGCGAAGAGGGTGGCCAAATTGTGACATTGCCCCCTATGCAACCGCACTTCTGAGATGGCCCACATTATATTCAAATGTTGTTACACTACTTAGATCTGGGGCATGATAATGGATGGGAATATGGATTGTAAGCTTTCGATGGTGTTAAGACTTGGTGGACGCGTGGCCACGCTGATTATGCTTGTCAATTGGGAGATAGGGAACAAGCGAAATGAAACGGTCTTTGAGGACTTGATTACCATGCCAACGTATATCGAGAAGGCGGTCACTTGGGTCACCAGGGGTAGGGGGGCATTTGCACCACCATATTCTTTTTTTTTGCGAATGAATTGTATTACTCAAAGACATCAGGTATTACAATGTATCTGACAAGTGTTTTCTAGGCCCTCTGGACCAGAGGCTAGCCACACTGCCGTATGGGCATGGGATCTACCATAATTTGCCATAAAATGGCTACTAGTATTCTGACATCTTTTGACACGAGCAATACAAACCTGGTGGACCTTCATCAAGGTCTTTATCTCTTCTATAATTGTCATGTAGACTGATCGATCGACTTCAGCATTCTGCAGCATTTTGACTATTTCCAAACAGTCCGTCTCAATGATCCAAGGTTGATTGCACCATTGCAACGCTAGTAAGAGCCCCTCCATTACCACACTCAATTCTGCTTGCAAAGCATCTCTGCAAGAGAATAACTGGCGGCACGATGACAATACAATTGCACCATCATGATCTCGAAGAACCATACCAGCTCCTGCATCTCCTTCAGCTCCAAAGGAACCATCAGTATTTAACTTACACCATCCTACTGGGGGCGGGGACCAATGCAGGGTCTGCTCGGTATGTTTTTCCTTGTATCTATGGAATTGCATCTCTTCAGGGTCCAAGATGAATTTTCCCTTAACGATATTTTCTATTCGGTCTGTAAAGCCGTTGGGCTAAACTTCTCTGTTGTTACTTCTTCTTATTCAATGAATTAATGCAAATGTTTTTCCTTCTTAAAAAAAGAACATCCATGTTTTTTATCTGGAGCTCACTTCAATTACCAAGGAAAAACATAGTAAAGGAGCGATCACACTAACAATCTCGAAGAGTATCTTAATAATACCTCATCTTTTTTGAAGGAGACGGTGAGTGCGGTTTCATTTCGTTAAGAGGGGGCCGGAACAAATGCCGGTGATAGTACAGAGAAATAGAAGGAAAAGACAACCCCCTAAAGGTACAACTAAAAACCTAGGAACAAACAGTAGCAGAGTACCTTAATAATATCTCATCACAACGCACTAAAAACTACAGCAAGGGAACATACTTATTCCAAAGTATGACTGTGATGTAAAGCTTATAGCAATGGTCAACAGAAAAAACATGTCAAGGGAAAATAAAATACCATGGACACAAAAACATCAAGCAATGTAGTGACTATGGTTTTTCAAGGGATCAACAGAAAGGCATGAGCTGCATATGCCACAAGGACATAGGGAATTGGCAAGAATATGGCATAATGATACATCTGAACACAGCAGACTGAAACTTAGATATAATTCAGCGTCCAGAGAAAATGGAACTATAAAGTGGTGGGAGCATCACATCATACTGCATTGTTAACCACAAGCTGCTTTGGCAATACAGCATACATCACACAATAATAAACACATTGTTATATCAATCATGTATTCAACAACTCATGTTGAATCAGTATAATAATCAGAAATCACTTCTGCGAGAAAACGCAAAAGCCTTGCGTTTCTTTTCATTGAATAGAAAGGAGTTTTTGGTTACAACCTCCTAGGAGGTGAATGTAGTAAGGAAAATACATCAGTGTATATCCCATGTATGTGGTAAGATGGATCTAAGCCCTAGCGCGCCTGCCCTGGCCCATAATCTAGCTTCCTCTTTGATTTGCATGGTGCAGGATCGGACTGAAGCCTGTGCTCCATCGAAGGCGCAGGAATTTTTTTGCTTCCAGATCATCCACGGCACCAGCAGAGCAGCCGTACCCAGGCCCTTGTGCATTGCCTTGGGAGTGCCCAGCCTTGCTGCCTCCCACCATGAGACCAACGATGTGGTGTTGTCGTCAGGTGTGGTACAGGGTATGCATAGCCAGGCGAAGATGTCATGCCAAATCTGTCTCGAGAAGGGGCAGCCGAAGAGGAGGTGGTGCATTGTCTCGGGCTCTTGGTCGCACAGCAGGCAGACGGCGTGGTGTTGTAGACCTCGTCGGGCGAGGCGGTCGGCCGTCCAGCAGCGGTCCAGGTCCGCAAGCCAATGGAAAAAATTTACCCGTGGAGGGGCCCAATTCTTCCATATGAGCTTCCAGGAGGCGGAGGCCACCGATCCTTGGAAGGTGGCAAGGTAGCACGATTGTGCTGAGTATGTGCCCGTCGTGGTCCATCGCCATTGCAGCTGGTCAGGTGCATCTGAAAGCGTGATCCCAGCGATTGTGTGCCAGAGCTGCAAATATTGGCCAATTTCATGCAGACCCAAAACTCCCTGGATGTCTTGGGCCCAGCGATGATGGAGCAGGCCGTCAGCGACCGTCAGGCGCTTCCTGCGTCGCTTGGGCACACAATTGTACAGCAGGGGTGCGATTTCACGGGCAGATTGCCCATGAATCCACCGGTCTTCCCAGAAGCAGGCTGCGTTGCCGTTTCCCAGCAGCATTGTGGTCGAGGTGAAGAAGAGCTGTCGCTCGGTGGTGAACTGAAGGTCAAGGTTGCTCCAGGCTCTGTTCGGGTCCGTGCGCGAGAGCCAGAGCCACCGCATACGCAGTGCCAAACCGGAGCGGTCTAGGTCATGCACGCCGAGGCCGCCCAGGGAGATTGGGCGACAGACGCAGCGCCAATTCACGTGGCAGTTGCCGCCATTGGCCTCGGCCCGTCCTGCCCAGAGAAAGCCGCGCTGGATTTTTTCCATCTGTTTCAGCGTCTTCTTCCTTGGCGTGTGGACCAGCAGCTGGTGGATGGGGATCGCGCCCAGGACCAACTTGACGAAGGCTAGGCGTCCCGTCTTGTTCATCAGGTGAGCCTTCCAGGTGGGTAGTCTGCCCGCCATGGAGTCCACGACGAACTGGAGCTGTGCTGCGGTGGGGCGATGGATGGTGAGCGGGATCCCCAGGTACTTAAAGGGAAGGTCCACAATTGGGCAAGCAAGGTGAGTGGCCACCGTTGCCACGTTCTCTTTGTCGCCGTGAAGGATGGTGGCAGTGCTTTTCGTGTAATTGACCTGCAGTCCTGATGTTTTGCCGAATAGGTGCAGGATTGCCTTGATTACCTCCACGTCGCCCACCGATGGGTGGCAAAATAGCAGGATGTCGTCGGCGTATAGCGACACAGGCGTGATCTGCCGTCTCGGGTGGAGCTGCTGCAGGATGCCCAGGTCCACGGCACGCTTGATGATCTTGCCGAGCATGAACAGCTGCAGCGCGGAGTCCCCGTCTGTGCCAAATCGGAGGTCCCGGCTCGCCGTTGATCAAGATCCTCGTGCTTGCCGATGAGAGCAAGATGGCCAGCCACTCCAGGAAGCGATTGCCAAATCCATACTGGCAAAGGGCTTCGAAGAGGAAGGGCCAGGACAGGGAGTCGAAGGCGTGTGTTAGATCTAGTTTCAGCAGCACCCTAGGCTCGCCCAGCTGATGTAGCATCCGTGCGGATTGCCGCACAAGGACGTAGTTGTCGTGCAGGCTCCTCCCGGTGATGAACGCATTCTGACTCGGGCTCACAATCTCAGGCAGCTTCGGTGCCAGCCTCAGCGATAAAACCTTTGCAAAAAGCTTCGCAATCAGGTGTATTAGGCTGATAGGCCGGTAGTCTCCGAGCGCGGCGGCGTCTGCACGCAGCGTGAGCAGCGCCTGATTCAGCCTAGAGAATCCACGGCCTCGCAGATTGTATAACTGCTGGAAGACGGCGACGATGTCCTGCTTCACGGTTGTCCAGCAGGCACGCAAGAATTCTGCCGTGAACCCGTCTGGGCCTGGCGCCTTGCGGGCCGGCAAGCGTTTGATAGCGGCCCAGATTTCATCTGCACTAAAAGGGCCGTCGAGGTCCTGCAACTCGTCGCTTGGTGCAATGAATTGCGCAAAGTCCAGAGAACATTCTCGATCTGGAGCTGAGCCTAGCAGGTCCTCGAAGTGGCTGTGCGCCGCCCTTGCCATGTCATCAGGCTCAATCAAGGTTTGCCTAACATATCCATTACCTAATTTATGTTGCTTTTGAAACACCATAAAAACTGGTAACATCATCCCCAAATTGCTAGCGAAAACTTGGCAATATATAACATCATAAGAATGCCAGAAACAACTGTACTGACTGCCTACATGAGATGAAACCATGGGAATAGGGGAAAATGTGAAAAACATTGATGGAATATGCATATAAAACTCGAGGCCACCGAAGCCTTACTTATTCTGTAGTGTGTCGGACAAAGGCAACAAAGATTCTCCTAGCAACCTCCATCTCAAACCACCCATGACGAGCTCAACCCAACAACCAAAATGGGGAAGATATCTACTCGTTAAAGAAAGAAAACATATTTACACGAAACTAACCAAGCCTACAACAACAACAACAACAACAACAAAGCCTTTTTTCCCAAACAAGTTGGGGTAGGCTAGAGTTGAAACCCATAAGATCTCGAAACCAGGTCATGGTTCTGGCACATGGATAGCTAACTTCCACGCAGCCCTATCCATGGCTAGTTCTTTGGTGATATTCCAATCCTTCAGATCTCTCTTAACAGACTCCTCCCATGTCAAGTTTGGCCTACCACGACCCCTCTTAACATTCTCATCCCGCTTTATCCGTCCGGTATGCAATGGCGCTTCCGGAGGCCTACGTTCTATATGACCAAACCATCTTAGACGGTGTTGGACAACCTTCTCTTCAATTGGTGCTACCCCAACTCTCTCACGTATATCATCATTCCTAACCCGGTCCTTTCTTGTGTGGCCACATATCCATCTCAACATGCGCATCTCCGCTACACCTAACTGTTGGATATGTCGTCTCTTGGTCGGCCAACATTCTGCGCCATACAACATCGCAGGTCGAATCGCCGTCCTATAGAACTTGCCTTTTAGCTTTTGTGGCACTTTCCTATCACAGAGGACGCCAGAAGCTTGGCGCCACTTCATCCAACCAGCTTTGATTCGATGACTCACATCTTCATCGATATCACCATCCTTCTGGAGCATAGACCCCAAATATCGGAAGGTGTCTTTCTCAGGTACCACCTGTCCATCAAGCCTAACCTCTTCCTCCTCGTGCCTAGTAGTACTGAAACTGCACCTCATGTACTCAGTTTTGGTTCTACTAAGCCTAAAACCTTTCGATTCTAGAGTCCGCCTCCACAGCTCTAACTTTCTATTAACCCCCGCCCGACTATCGTCAATTAGCACCACATCATCCGCAAAGAGCATACACCATGGGATATCTCCTTGTATATCCCCTGTGACCTCATCCATCACCAAAGTAAAGAGATAAGGGCTCAAAGCTGACCCCTGGTGCAGTCCTATTTTAATTGGAAAGTCATCGGTGTCGCCATCACTTGTTCGAACACTTGTCACAACATTATCATACATATCCTTAATGAGGGTAATGTACTTTGTTGGGACTTTGTGTTTCTCCAAGGCCCACCACATGACATTCCGTGGTATCTTATCATACGCCTTCTCCAAGTCAATGAACACCATATGAAGATCCTTCTTCTTCTCCCTGTATCTCTCCATAAGTTGTCGTACCAAGAAGATGGCTTCCATGGTAGACCTCCCAGGCATGAAACCAAATTGATTTTTGGTCACGCTTGTCAATCTTCTTAAACGGTGCTCAATGACTCTCTCCCATAGCTTCATTGTATGGCTCATCAACTTGATTCCACGGTAATTAGTGCAACTTTGAACATCCCCCTTGTTCTTGAAGATTGGCACTAATGTACTCCGCCTCCATTCTTCAGGCATCTTGTTTGACCGAAAAATGAGGTTGAAAAGTTTAGTTAGCCATACTATCGCTATGTCTCCAAGGCCTCTCCACACCTCGATGGGGATACCATCAGGGCCCATTGCCTTGCCTCCTTTCATCCTCTTCAAAGTCTCCCTAACCTCAGCCTCCTGGATACGCCGCACAAAGCGTCGGCTGGTATCATCGGAGGAATCGTCTAGCTCAATGGTAGAGCTCTCATTCTCTCCATTGAACAGGTCATCGAAGTACTCTCGCCATCTACGCTTGATCTCTTCGTCCTTCACGAGGAGTTGATCCGCTCCGTCCTTTATGCATTTGACTTGGTTGACATCCCTCGTCTTCCTTTCTCTCGTCTTCGCCATCTTATAGATGTCTCTTTCGCCTTCCTTCGTGTTTAGACGCTGGTAGAGGTCCTCATACGCCCGCCCCCTTGCCTCGCTCACCGCTCGCTTTGCGGCCTTCTTTGCCCCCTTGTATATCTCCATGTTGGTTGCGCTCCTGTCCAGGTATAGGCGTCTGAAACAGTCCTTCTTCTCCTTAATAGCCTTCTGGACCTCAACGTTCCACCACCAGGTATCCTTAGCATCCCTTCTACTTCCCCTGGTCACCCCAAACTCCTCTGATGCAATCTTCCGAATGCAAGTCGCCATCCTCATCCACATACTGTTTGCATCGCCTCCTTCCTCCCAAGGGCCCTCCTTAAAAACCCTCTCCTTAAAAGCTTGAGCTGCCTCTCCCTTTAACTTCCACCACTTTGTTCTAGCAACTTTTGGGCGCTTATCCCGCTGGACACGAATCCAAAAACGGAAGTCAGCCACCACCAGCTTATGTTGATGGACAACACTCTCTCCAGGTATCGCCTTACAATCAAGGCAAGCGCGTCTATCTTCTCTTCGAGAGAGGACAAAATCAATCTGGCTAGAGTGTTGGCCACTACTGAAAGTCACTAGGTGGGATTCTCTCTTTCTAAAGAGGGTGTTAGCTACGACCATGTCGTAGGCTAGGGCGAAGCTTAAGACATCCTCCCCTTCTTGGTTCCTGATGCCATAGCCAAAGCCCCCATGCACCCCTTCAAAACCTGTGTTAGATGTACCCACATGGCCATTGAGGTCTCCTCCTATGAAGAGCTTCTCACCAGTAGGTACTCTCCTAACCAAGTCCTCGAGACCTTCCCAGAACTCTCTCTTGGTGCTCTCGTTGTGGCCTACTTGCGGGGCATACGCGCTGATAACATTGAGAACTAAGTCCCCAACAACCAGCTTGACTAGGATAATCCGGTCTCCTTGCCTCTTGACGTCCACTACTCCATCCTTGAGGCTCTTGTTGATCAAGATGCCTACCCCATTTTTGTTTGAGGTTGTCCCCGTGTACCACAGCTTAAAGCCGGTATCCTCCACCTCCTTCGCCTTCTGTCCCTTCCATTTGGTCTCTTGGACGCATAGGACATCAACACGCCTCCTTATCGCCGTATCAACTAACTCCCGTAACTTGCCCGTCAGGGACCCTACGTTCCAGCTACCTAAGCGGATCCTCCTAGGCTCGGCTAACTTCCTTACCCTCCGCACTCGTCGAGTCAAATGCGAAGACCCTTGCTCATTTTTCACTACACCCGGGCGTCGATGCAGCGCGCCACTAAGGATGCGACGACCCGATCCTTGCTCACTTATCACCGTATCCAGATCAAGATACGGCGCGCCACCAAGGGGGTGGCGGCCCGGCCCTTGCCCATTTGACACCACACCCGGGTTCCGATATGGCGCGTCGCTAAGAGGGTTACGCCCCAACGAGGTTCTTTTGGGTTTCATCTCCATAAGAGTGGCTGGGTTTTTTCCGTTGGCTTGCCAAGCCTATCACAACCCTCCTCCTTTATCCGGGCTTGGGACCGGCTATGTTGAGACAACATAGGCGGAGTTGAAACTAACCAAGCCTAGAAGAAGAAAAACTAAGCTAAGGTATTTCATACGCAAACTCTGCTCATTCAAAAGTCTTACCTCAATAAAACGCATCAATTGGAAGCTACTCAGGAACTGAGAAGTTTACCTCAATAAAACTAAGCTAAGGTATAGTACTATCTATTCGCAGGAACTGAGAAGTTTACCTCAATAAAAGCATCAATTCAAAAGTCTTACCTCAGTAAAATTAAACTAAGGTATAGTACTATCTATTCGCAGGAACTGTGAAGTTTAGTTATATTTTGAAGACGAATTTCCCAACGAAACCATCAATTGGAAGCTACTCACATGAGCAAAGCAAAGTGCAAAAATTAAGCGAACCGGAAAGATAAAAGATTAAATTCTGAATAAAAATGTAACTTCATGAAGTAACCATATATGAATGATAAAAGAGATCTCAATAATATATGTAATATTCAATACTTTACTTCAGCCATTAGAACTACCTCTCACCAGGAAGCATGGCAACAAAAGAAACCTTGTTAATTAACATGGCTGTATATCAAGGTACAGAAATCTTACAAGTGCCACTACGGAAACAAGTATAATGTGCCATGACCAATGCATAACTGAAAGTCACTGCAAAATTCGAGCTGTAAACAAACAATGAACAAATTAAAGAAAAGGACAGAAAAGAGAAAGGCATAACTTTGAATGATACATGCCAAGACCCAATCAAAAAGTACTGCGGCTAGCAATACAAAAACACACCTAAATCTTAGTTCATTGCATCATGAACTTGTTAATGCAGGACCAATCTATTTTTTCTGATAGGCAAGGTGTAGGGTGAATTATTTATCTCACCCATTCATAGAACAGAAAATGCCGTGTTTGATACAGAAGAATATATCATAAAGAGGTAGCTATTGAGGCCCTTAATCCACGGTTCGCTTGCCAGAAACGAAGTGAACGTAATATCCATGCGCCTGAAGTACCCCTAAACAGCACCCTGTTTCAGGAGCGACCAGCAGCGCTGATGGTCAAAGTATTGAAATCCTGCTCCGAAGAACACTCAATCAACATTACAATCATAGGTGTCGATCAAATAGTTTTCCCCTTAAACTAGTCAAATAGTGTTAAAATATGCAGTCATCTTTTATTAACAAAACGGAAACTGGATTGCTTCATTCAGTTTTATTCATTTCGCTCGACAACTTATGCAACATATATATGATCAAAGTGAACCACCAATTAAGTTGGAAACAAAAGGACAATAAAGTTGGGTGGGTTCATCCGTTCATGTGTCCATACCAAACCATCCAAGGCAAAATGGATTTAGTTATATGGAATAACCTAGCTGCGCATAATGTTAATGCATGCCAATGCATGGGAACTTCACTTGGAATAGGTAGATGTAGAGCCCTGATCCCAAATCTCAGATATCTGGATGAGAGATAGCCAGCAACTGTCGATCCATACCACCCATCGAGCAGTCCAATCGTTAGAGAAAAGTTCTCTACTTTTGCTAGGGCAACATCTGAGATCAAAATCGTCTGCTTCCTCTATCTGCACAAGAAAAGCTGAGATGCTGCTATGCCTTTTTTATTTGTTTATAAAATATAGCCCAGGGATGTCATTTATACTCATTTTTGCAAGGATAACCCTTCACGGGGCCCACTAAGGAGAAGGCTTCTTGCAGTGCCTCTAGGAGATATCCTGGATGATCCTCAATGCGCATGCTGCCAAGTTGTGACGGTATTTTGCTCAGAACTCTTCCAACGATCTGCAATTAGAAAAAATAAGTGTGAGGGAGGGAGGGAGATGATACGGTAAAATACAAGTATGCAAGACGATGCTTGCCATGTACTTTGTCTGTCCCTGAAAATAAGACATCCTAGGAGTTATTTGAACAGCTAGGACTTCTTATATTCAGGGACAGAGGGAGTATAATTCAATAACTACTAGGACGTCTTATATTCAGGGACAGAGGGAGTATAATTCTTCGTCATTCTTTTCCATGAATCAGGCTTAGATTAGGAACAGACTAATCAAGATAGCAAGGTAATTCTGAATACTTCAATATAATTCAACCCATAAAACGGGGATGATGCTAAATGATGAGTTCAAGAACGAACCTTGCGAGCATAGCCACCATAAGCTATTCCTCCTATCAGAGCTTCCTGAGAGCCAATCTTTTCAGGGGTTAACCCTGAATTGCCAAGATAACACAGTTCTTTCAGAATGAACGTTCTCCCAAGATACCAAAAACTTGTGAATCGATCTAAAAAAACTTGTGAATCAAAGTAAATTTAAGTTTACGGTCGTTCATATAGTTCAGGTATCAAATACTGTTATATACAAAATGACCATAGTTGTAGTATGTATTCTGTGAGCTAAGAACTGAATAAGGAAACTAGGGAAACAAAATTACCAGGTAAAGTCCTAGCCTTGAAAAGACCAGCTTTCTTTAAGCAATCTACAGTGTATAAGTTGGTGCCACCGGCCAGCTGATAAAAGCCTTCCAGATCACAGTGGCAACAAAAACTAAATATTGTGAAGAAATAATATGGCCAAAAATATTGCTTAAACATTACAAAGATGACTTCATTTACCAGGAGGCCTTTCTGGTAGTGAAGTCAAATCAACAGCAAACGAAACTGTTTCCCTTGTTGCACCTCGACCAATGTCACCACTCATGGGCCGGCCATCTAACTAATCATATAAATCAAAGTAACTGAAATAAGCCTAAGTTAAAAGCATGGATATACTTAGAGGATCATCAGAAGCATATATCATACGAACAGCCGGGTTTCTATCACATCACATCAGAAGGATGGGTCAGAATTTATAGAAGATCTGGCTGCAAATATCAATGAAGATGACAAAAACTAATATTTAAGGGTATCACAGTTTTCCAGTTTGAATAAAAACATAACCTAGAAACCCCCAATTTGTTGAATAGTTCATGAACAAAGCTATCTCACAAAATAGGAACAGCATGAAAGATGCAATTGAGGAATTTGTTATCTTGAGAACAAACCTGCCAAAGATTATACCCTTCCACATGAGACTGCATTATCGTGTATATTGCACTCATAAAATCAGTTGTTGATTCTCCAGCATTAGGCAGGCTAACCTGAAATGCATGAACTTTCCATATTTGTTATATGAGAAACAAGGGAGATGTTTTACATGAAAAAAAAAAAGCATGATGGCACTTTTTAGCATCAGAACTAGCACATATGCAGATACAAAGTGTGAGTCTTACCGCGACCAACTTCACATTATTGATTGACTCACCCAAGCTGTTCCAGAGGGTATTGAACATATTGATTTCCCTACAGTAGAGGAAAAAATTAAACAAGTGTGCTAAGTAATAGAGGAAAAACAAACTTTACTTAAATGGAAGATCCTCCAAGGAAAAGGAAACATACTTTCCAGTGGTATGGATTTCTATTGCATCAACGTCACTCCTTTTCAACAGTTCAGCAGTTGTGGCAGGATCTCGTACATACGACATAGCTCCTGAAATGGTTTCATGCAAATTTGGCAGCTTCAATGAGATACACAAAGACAAAGGAAGGATAAAATTACTATTAAATACATGCTGAGATTACATGTGCATGTAAAGAAGGTTATGTGGAAACAAAGATACTGCTGGATTTACAAGATCAAGTAAACCATCGTGATGTCTAAAATAAGAAGGGAAGAAAGAAAAAAAACAAGGTGCTCACTTATTCTGTCATAAGGGCAAACTGTTAAGCATCTCCCGCAGCCATAGCATCGCTGCATAATGACACCACCCTGCACGAGGCAGGGTTCCGTTGATAAAAATAGTAGATAGAAGCTCCTGGAGAGAGAATAAACAAAAGCATACAAAGTAGCCAGACCAGTAGATATAGATACCTCAAGCTTATCACGTACAGAATCAGATTCAGCATGTTCTCCTCCGACCATGACCCTCTTTAGTGATATTGCATCAGCAGGACAAACTTTCTCACATGGCTTTGAGCAATTCGGCGGGCACTCCTCAGGATCAAATTCTAGAGGACAGAGAGCAGTTCATGTCTTCAGAGAATCAGAGGTGAAATTTTTTCAGCAGTTATGAAATCCTGCAGTTAAATAGACATGTGGCAAGTCCTGCTAGTGAAAGCAGGAAACTGAGTACATTTATTACAGAGATATAGTAGTAAATAAATTTTAAATTTCAACAAGCATTACTTAAATCAAAATATCAATGTAATAGATCATTTTGAAATAGCGCAAATGAATTTCAAAAATTAAGTAAAAATAATATATTATTTTTCTTACCAGCTTTGCGGAAATGAAGATCTCTACAGTCGTCATTAACACTAACCATCACCCAAGGCCTTTGAACTTCTGGTACAATTGAGGCTGCTACATCAATTCCTTCATTCACCGCACCGACTACAGATGCATCTGCTGCACAATCGATGCAATCCACTGCATACAAAAAAACTGTTCAATGATTTTGATGTATAGACCATCCTACATTGATGTAACCGCACCAAATAAGCATAAGCAATATAAGTTTGCCCTTGGGTCCATTAATGTCAGGTTTCCATGTCCATCTTTTCAGGATATGTCAAACTCCAAGCAATTATCAATTCTTCATTAACTATGTAATATTTCATAATTTCCTAATGGGATTTTTAAGCAGTTGGTCTTAAAAACTAAACATACACCCCAAATGATTGGTATTACCAATTAAACCAACATGCATACCTCCAGCAAGCGTGTAGACAAGGGAGAGATTCCTGACATCCGCAGCATCCTACAAGGCACAGGTAATGTGAATCGTGAATAACTTAAGAATCTCAGGTCCAGTAATTTGTCAATTACATCTCAGCACCGCTATTTCCACTGTACGAGCAACATTGAAGAACTGAACTCCACATTTACATTAGTTCGGATTTTTTTAAGTACCACTAACAATAGTAAAAACCCTCCGTGTTAATGTGTTATAATCATCAATCCATCATCATGAACATCTCCATCCTCTCCAGCAAACTGATTCACCGACTCACGAGCCGCCCGCAGTCCCCCTGGAAGCCGGGACCCTGACAGAACGGAGCAGGCGCGCGGCGGGAGAGTGCAGCGAAGGAAGTAGGAGGCATTTTGCGACGGGGATGCAATATGCGGTACCTCGAAGCTGGCGCCGCAGATGAGCTTCACCCAGTCGCCGCGGCGGAGGGCAGCGACCTGCAGCGGGTGGTCGTCGCCGGCGACGAGGATAGGTCGGGACGCGGCGACGCGTGAGGCCGCGGCTCGGACGGCGGCGTGGGAGGCGAGGAGAGGCAGCGGCGGAACCGGCGCGACGGCCATAGCTTCACGGGCGGTGGCGAAATGATATCTGCTTCACCTGGTTAACTGGGTTTTTTTTTTTTTTTTTGAGATGCCCTGGTTCCTCTTGGGCCCTAGGCAAACGATTGGATTGCCCGGTTTATCACGAGGGGTGTGTTCGGTTTGGGGATGGGTGGAATGGAATGGAACGGTTACACATCTGGAGCCCGATTCCTGTGTTCGGTTGAGAAGCGGAATGGAACGCAATGATTCCACCAAAGGGAATATTCCCCATATATGCGAAATGGACTCGTCCGGCCAGATCGGCCGGACCGAGTGGAACGGGCGAGCTAAACATTCGCGTCGCCCCTAATCTCGCTCCCTCGATTCACAGCGGCGCGGTGGCCAGCCCGCGGCACGGCGGCCAACGGCAGCTCGCGGGGCGGCCAGCCAGCCAGGCCAGCGGCGCGGCGGCCAACAGGGTCAGCAGCGCGGCGACCAGCCAGCGACGGCCAGCGGCGCGACGACCAGCCAGCGACGGCCAGTGGCGCGGCGACCAGCAGGGCGGCGGCCGACGGCATAAGCTTCCAGGCCATGGCGAAGACGAAGCCCATGGTGACCATTTGTGATTTTTATTGCTGGATTAGTGCTAAAGGAATTGCTAATCCTAAATTAGTGCTAGATGTCCTAAATTATGCCTTGATTCTATATCTTATGAAATTGTTTTAGATCGATTCCATTCCATCACATTTTGTGTAACCGAACACAGGAATGGAATGGAACCGTGACATTCCACTGACATTCCATTTTAGTGGAATGGAACCGTTCCATTCCATTCCATCTCATTCCCAAACCGAACACACCCGAGATGAATAGCTACGGAGAGACCGAGTCGGCGGGTCGAGTCTTGAGATTGACGAAGTCACCACGGATGTCTCGCTGTCGACGGGAACGTCGCCTCCGACTGAAGAATATTCCGCCTTAAATGAGAAACACCAGCGTCAAATCTGGGGTTTGAACTCTGGTGGGCTGGGGGTACAACTACCCTCATAACCATCTTGCCACAGGCAACTTCTCACAAATCTTTCTTTTGCACTCAGGTAGGGTACACATTTTGTTCCAGGTTAGGAGGGTACACTTGGAAGCCACATTGCACGATAGAACACACCGTACCTTAACCCCTTAATCTTAACACTTTTGCTAACTCTCGGTTAGCCGAGAATTTAGTTAGGGACCGGTCAATCGTCTTCACGGCTCGATCGATCTGTTGTCTAGATCCGTGTTGGACCGTTTTTGGTCATTTGTCTTTGCATTTTTTTTCTTCTTGCTCGACCCGGTTTGTGTGTCCACTTGTTTTTATAAGTTATATATTTTTGTTGTTGTTGCTTGTTGGGCTTTTTTATCTTTTTGCTCGCCATAGGATTGGCATGTTTCTTGTTGTGATATTATTTGGCAAGAAATGATCACGCAAACTCTCCATGTGCAACTGCACATTAAATAGTATGCAATTGAACAGTAAACATACTCTGCCATGGTCCTAAATAATAAATTCCTAATTTACACACAAAAAACTCGATCAAGGTAACAAAGGAACATAGTTCTGAAGCAGGTAGTTTGTGGATATACGGGTTTTCCAGGATCCGTGGTTAATGTATATCTAGCTTCTTGCTCATATAGATGTATATTATAAACACAAGCTGAAGTCAATTTTCACATTGCAACCGATATAGTATTACACTATTACCACTCCAGATAATTGGCCTTTGTTGACTTATCCATGTGCAGTTTGGTTAATCAGTTGGATTAAGAAATCACATGCCTAACATTAGTTACTAATCGAGCGAACCTGCAGGTTTGTCGTTGCCCCATGATCTCTCTACGAATCGTCTAGAAAGTGTAGAGCTGGTCGTGGCAATTGAGCACTAATTATGCTTGTCCCGCAAATCGCGCTCCTTAGATATGGATCGACGGCTCGCACTGTCAACACGTGTCAACTGTCAGCGGAACATTCCAATCAGTGCGGCAGTTGGAGGTCAAGGTGTGGTGCACGTTACCGTACTAGCGAAGAATAGATGTCAAAGGAGGTGGAGTGAGGAGAACATGTCAGGAAATCAAGTCCCCCAAATCATGGATGCAAATGATCTGCATGTGAAACGAATTTGGTTGGTCTCGTTAGGAATATTTAAACCAGCACAATGGTGCATCTCATGATCAGCTCCCCACAGGGGAACATGGCGGCACATTATTGTAACATCATCTCGGTTAGTATTTCAACTGATTAACACACAGGGAGGATCGATGATAGTACATGTATACATGACGCAGGAGACTTTTATTCTGTGCTGCACCTCCAACTTGCGGAGGTGGCAGCAGGGAGAGTGGTGTGGTGCATGTGGGCCCACGCATGGCACATCACCTTGAGGATCATGCAATGGAGAGAGAAGCATGGGTTTGGAGAGGGGTACAGAGTGTTGTGACGAGGAGATTACAGTGCATGCAGCAGCATGCATGCATGGTTGGTGGTGAGTGAGCTAGGTGTGATGGAAGATCATGGACGTTGGTTGTTTAAGCAAATCATGCATGTGGTAGCATGTGGCTTCGAGTTAGGAGGAACATGCCCTCACCCTCAACCTCAAGCAATACCTCGCATCGCATGCATGCCTCCACCCCTACACTTGCACTCTCGATCTCTACAATAAAATGTATAGCACCACAGATATAAAGTGTATGATCCACACACATATATATGAGCTAGTTCATGCATGTGCCTGCATGCTTAATCACAAGGCACAACATGCATTCTTTACACTTTGCCACCTAATTCCCCCACATACCTCACCCCTTCCAACCTAGCAGCTCCAACGCTCTCTCTCTACCCGTCTATATATATATCTCACCCCTTTGGCCATGTTGACACATGCATACTTCGCCGCCACCTCCAGACAGCTAGCTAGATACCATCACCTCCCTCTCCATCCATTGCAAGTAGCCGTCGCAATCGAGATCGGCCATGGTTGCACACGCCAACAGCTTCCGCACCCCCGCCACGACGATGACGAGGCCGGCACCGTTCGCCGCCGTGGCGGCTAGACCGTCCTCGAGAAATATCAGGACAGGGAGCGGCAAGAAGGCGAGGATCGGGCGGCGGCGCTGCGTGGAGGTGATCGGGAGGAAGATGGAGGCGCTGAGGCGGCTCGTCCCGACCGGCGGCGACGAGACGGAGGACGACGGCGTTGACGAGCTCCTGTTCCGCGCCGCCGACTACATCGTGCGGCTGCAGGTGCAGGTGAAGGCGATGCAGCTCATGGTTGACGCGCTGGAAGAGCACGCCAAAGACTCTTGATTCAGGGTGCAAGTGGGAGCGGGCTACCCGCGGGGCCCATGAATTTTGCCCACTTAAATTACTTCGTGGGCGCCCACGGGTGAGTCGCTGAGATATGTGGGAAATGTGGGCTGTCCCACAGGCCCGCAACCAGCCCACATAATCCCACTTAGCAAGGAAGCTCAGAATACTCCTCAATCCTTAATTGATCCCTCGGCTGCAAAGCAAAAAATGGCCGCGTCTGCCGGCGGCGAGTACGCAGTACGCTAGCCGTGATGTGCTGTTAGCAGGTCGTGCACGCAACACGCGTGTGGGGCTGGTCGGCTGACGGCATGGTGTGCAGCAGCCAGCAGTTTGCGAGCTACTCCGTATCTTTCACGTGGGAATGCGGGGGTGCGTGGCTCATCAGCGCACGAGGCGGGACGCAGTGGTGCGGGCCTGTGGGGCGCGACTCGGCAGCTCGCGAGACTGGGCACGGTGGTGTGGCCTTCAGCCCGACTGCTCGCCGGGAGAGCACGGCGACGCCGCGCCGTCGCTGATAGCGGCAAGCACGGCGACATCGCCGTTGACGAGAAGTGGTACTACAGCTAGCAGAGCAGCTCGCCCAAGAGCACGGCGACAACGCCCGGCGCTGCCGGTGAGAAGCAGCACAACAGCAAAACAGGTTGTCCGTGAGCACGGCGAAACCACCCGGCGTTGCCGGCGAGAAGCGGCACAACAGCAAAGCAGCTCGTCCGAGAGAACGACGATGGCGTGCCGTCGCCGGCGAGAAGCGACACTGCGGCACAACAACTCGCCAAAGAGCACGGCGAAGCCGCGCAAGGGCAAACTTTTGATTCATATATGTGGACGTATGTGGGCTTCGTGGGCACCCGCATTTGTTTAGTGGGCTACCGCCGAACGCCCATTTATCATGTGTGGGACTGTGTGGGTATTAAGCGTGGGTATTAAGCGGGGGCCCACGAGCAGTCCCACCTGCACGCTGACTCTTGATTATAGTAGGTCTGATCGAACAGAACAGAGATCGATGTACACATGTACACAAGTATGCGTTGTATACTTTTTGTGTATTTGCTTTTTTTTGGGTTATTTTGTTTCTTTTTCTTCTTTTGAGGATTATATGGAATATAGGGTTATACGGGTGGGATCGTCATTAATTTATTTGTTGATTATTGTGTATGTGCGTACACTCGCGCGGTATGGTGCGTGTATGTACATGTACCGTTGTACATATGTATACATGAGTTTGGTATGCATGTATACATACATACATATACATTGAATATGTTTTGCTAGTAAGTGTGTGAATTCGGTTAACTACCTTTTTCACCGTGCAACCGGAAACCATATAGGACGGTAGGAGTACTTTCAGAAGACATCGCTTAAAAAAAGGAGTATTTCCAGAAGAAGAGCGGAGAGTCGGATGGTAATGTCAAAAAAAGCGGAGAGACGGATGGCGGAGTTACTTTCAAATAATGGTGGTGCAGCAAAAGCTGTTGACAATAGTATTTTGAGAACGAACAAAAGCACTCACTGTGTACAAAATCATAATGAGAAACTGTTAGGGCATATGGATTTAAGTTCTCAAATGCAGAACTTCAATTCCAGTCAGCCGAATTTCTGCAGAGCTGCCATAATGTCTTGTTGAGATTAGCAAACCCACGACCATTTCTCACTGCCAATTTCAGCAGAGCTGACATAATGTCTTGTTTGATAATGCCCCAGGATTTATGATAAAAGACTCCAATATAGCCATCAGGACCCGGTGCAGTCTCTGGCGGCAAGTTCTTAATTGTGTTCCAGACACCAAAGCTGAATGGCAATCTATGTTGGATAAGCTGCTGAAATTTGTTCCTGCTTGGCAGAGGGGGCTTATTGCTACGGCTAGCAGACTGGTTCTTATCAGTTCAGTGTTGACTGCTTACCTGTATACCAACTCATCATTTCTGAAGCTCTTATTTGGGCTCTTGAAACAGACAAATGTCTCGGGGCTTTCTTTTGGGCTGGAACCGAGGAGGTCACATGAGGTAAACGTTTGGTAGCCTGGAGCAAAGTCAGAGTTAATAGCATAAAACCACCACATTTGTCGCCAAATTTCGAAAAACCACCACTTTGCGTTTTAATCGCAGAAAACCAACAGTATTCGTGACATTTGTTGCAACGTGCACTGATCACAAATTGAACGTGAATTGACACTCGTTCTGACAGGTGGGACCCACCAGTCAGTGCTAGGTGGCAGCACGTGTTGACTTTTTGCTGAGGTGGCACCATGGGCCCGCATGTCAGACAATAAAAAATATCTCCAAAAATAAAAAAAAACTCAAAACATAAAAAATATCTCAAAAAATATAAAAATAAAAATATCTCAAAAAAATAAAAAAAATTGCCAGACGCTTCTTCCTCGTTATTTCGCCGTGCTTCAATCACTCCGACGACGACTTCTGGCAATTTTTTTTATTTTTTTGAGATATTTTTTATTTTTTGAGATATTTTTTAATTTTTTTAGATATTTTTTTTGAGATATTTTTTATTTTTGGAGATATTTTTTATTTTTTAACCAGCGTCAACCAGCGTCTGGCAATTTTTTTTATTTTTTTGAGATATTTTTTATTTTTTTGAGATTTTTTGAGATATTTTTTATTTTTTGAGATATTTTTTATTTTTGGACATATTTTTTTATTTTTTATTGTCTGACATGCGGGCCCATGGTGCCACCTCAGCAAAAAGTCAACACGTGCTGCCACCTCAGCACTGACTGGTGGGTCCCACCTGTCAGAACGAGTGTCAATTCGCGTTCAATTTGTGATCAGTGCACAGTGCAACAAATTTCACGAATACTGGTGGTTTTTTGCGATCAAAACACAAAGTGGTGGTTTTTTCGAAATTTGACTTGAAATGTGGTGGTTTTATGCTATTAACTCGCAAAGTCACCATGCCCAATATCTTCGAGGATTGGGTATAAAAAATCTTAGGCTAAAAGGGCTGATCAGTCCAAACCTTGGCAAGGGTTACCAGATCTCAGAGACAAACATGCACATGAAGTGTTCCACAGCTTGGTGCTTATCAAAGTTGGTGATGGCAAAGCAACGCTGTTCTGGAGACTGGAGGGACAGATGTATAGATGGGAGTGTGGTGGAAGACATAGCACCACTTGTGATTCAGACAGTCGGTAAGAGGAATGTCAAAAAGCTCTCGGTGGCTGAAGCGCTTATTGGTTATAGATGGGTTTCTGACATTTCTGAGCAGCTCTAGGCTCAAGGAATATGCCAGTTCATCAGGTTGTGGGATGCCATTGAAGGAGTGGAGCGTGCGAGGAGGACAAATTCACGATGGTCGACATCTTTGGCGTACACTGCTGCATCGACTTACCGAGCTTTGTGCCAGGGCACAATCAGGTTACAGCCGTGTGCATTTGGAAAGTTGGGCGCCACTAAACTGCAAGATCTTCTACTGGCTGGCATTGCAATACAACATATGGACATATGATAGAAGGGTGAGACATGATATTCAAACCCACATCATGCCTTGCTATGTCTGCTATCAAGAGGAGGACACGACAGATCATATTATCAGGAGGCGTGCCTGTGCTCGACATGTGTGGTTCAAAATCCTCCAGGCGCTCAACATTCAGGTTCAGCTGCCAAACGCACGAGACAATCTCGAGGACTGGTGGCTTGAGGTCAGATCTTCCATCCCGAAACAAGGAAGAAAAGGCATGGACTTATGTAAAAAGTTCTTTGCTGCCTTCTAATAAAACAATACTTCACCTGATGTTTTCTCTAGTTGTTGTCAACTATATATAGCAAACTCTTGTAAGAAAGTTCTTTGCTGCCTTCTAATAAAACTATGGTATGCCTTTGGCGTACTCTCAATTTTTTTTTCCAGTCAGCAGCTGCAGAAGATCATTAGTAGCATCAATCCAGCTAATTGCCAGCTGGAACAAGCAGTGAAGCTCAAAGTTCCACTGACGAATGTTGAGGAAACTTATAGGTGGTGAATCGATGATGCCCAGTAGCAAGGAGAAAGCTGTTGCCTGGGGATCTCGTCGTTCCGGAGCACCTGATGCAAGCATGGATGCCGATGCTGGTGTAGCTCAGAAAAGACCCAGGAGATTGGACTTGAAAATACGGTACAAGGCCACACCCGCGGGCATGTATCAAGCAGCAATAGGGATGGGACTGCCAGCAGCTAAACCCGAGTGCAGACACCAGATGTTCACAGCCTATTCTAGGTGCATGAAAGCTCAGTCATGTCTCAAGCAGAGATTGCACACAGGCTTCTTGTATTGGAAATCTGAGGCGATGAATGGATGCAACCTAGTAGAAAAAAACACAAGAGTCATGCAAATTAAATACTTCCTGATGGCAATGGTGCAAGAACGAATAGCAACATTAACACTTCAAGCATGGATAGGGAGACCAAGTATGGTTTAGAGAATAGTCTGAACAGTAACCTTCCCAAGATGGTTAGCTCCTTACCGTCATACCTCACGTGTTCTCGGTGATGTGCTTCAGTGACTTGAAACTTCTCTGCATAACAAATGCCAGTTTGTAGAGCACTGGATAATTTTGCAAACAAAGGAAAGGAGCATCAATTTTTATTTTTTATTCTGAGCACACGGGGAATAATTGATGTACCAAGCTCGGATCAACTTGAGCCCACAACGTTTTGGGCCAAAAGTATCAATATATCCATCTTACTGATGTACTACAAAAGAATTTGACTGATGGAGCCTCCTCCCTTTCCAATTCTCCAGATGCTAATGCTAAGGGGGAGGAAAAGAGTTGTACAACAATAACAACAACAGGGAAACAAAATTGGCGTCGTCCTTGGAGGACATGTCTGTCTTTTCCTATCACAAAACGGCGAAGAAGAAGCATTGGCATTCTTCGCCAGTTCATCGTTCTCTGGGATTAATCGAGCATCCTCCGCTTCCGTTCGACAGCTCTTTGTTGAAAAGCCCAACATCAAAAGCTCTCTACTAATGGGCTGGTCAGATGTTCAACAGCAATGGAAGGAGCGCTGCTGCCGACTACTGTGACCAGGCTGCTCTATTCCGCAGTATCCTCTCTACGTAACTCCCAAGCTGAGGCGAGATGGAATTCGCAGCCCCCTGGACGCATTTCGTGTACGAGAAGTCTTCAGTGGTATCATCGTCCCGTACCAAAATGAAGCACTTTGTTCCTTGGTGACTAGGATGGTGTCCGACCTGCAAGGAAGACCAGACATAACATGTTTTGATCATACGGTCAAAATATGCTGATACTCAAGAGTAGCCATAAAGGAACTAAAGAAATGGCACTTAAAACAGAGATGCATCGAAAGGAGCTGGCAACAATAGATACCGTAAGATCTAGAAAAATTAACAAAGGGATTCATGCAACCTTGGGGCGAAAGCTGGCAATGGTAGCTACCCTAAGAATTGAAATAAACTAACATAATCCTTTTTTTTCACATTAAGTGGACTTTGCTAAATGTAACATTTGCATGTTAAACTTTGAGAATATTAGCACAAATGCCCAATGAAAGACAGGTGGATACAAAGATGTAATGGAACCAAATCCTATTTTTCAGAGACACAAGCGAAATCTATTAATACAGGCTGTGATCAATAATCAACTAAATTAAGATCAGCAGAACTGTAGACTGACAAGGCTATGACAAAGCGAAAAATACATTTCAGTTAAGTACACACCTTTATATCTCTTATGCCAGCGCCAATCTTTTCATGCCCTCTTGGATGAAATCTCAGGGCCTCAATTACACGTGATTTATCCAGCTCGGTGACGTATCCATTTAATTTGTACCTTCATGCAAGTAAAACATGATATCATATAGGAAGGTACACAAGATAAAACTAATATGCACAATACAAATCCATGGATGTGATGGGGGTCTTACTCTCGTAGCATATTCTGCAAGCAAGTGCGCATATCAATAATGTTGTCCCATGTACCAACCCTAGCACTAAGAAAATCATGTTCCACAGATACAGTGCCACCATTGGAGATAGCAGCATCCCGAACTTCAGGGTTATGTAGAATGTCATAGATGTTCTCATTCGGTATGGGTTCATGAGCCTACAGAAGAATTCAAATGTTAGCACCCAAGTAAATATCTGAATATAAATTGAGTATAGTAAGCACATGACGGGATATTTTTGTCAAATTATCCTTGGCCAAGATTGATTCATTAGTTACAAAATAATCCAAACATCGTAGACACCAGTATTCAAGCAGCCCAAAGCCTGGCCATGGGCATCTATCTGGTAAAATATATTTGGTACTAAGCTCTCAAAGACTAAACTGCACTGGTCTCTAGCAGTGGAGTAGAGGATGGATGCATATGAAGCCCTCAATTTGCTTTAAATGTTACTCCCTCCATTCCTGAATGTAGGGTGTATAGTTTTCTGCACGAATATTAAGATATGGGTATTTGGCAAACAGTGTACTCAATTTTTTTTGGAAAAAAATGGGAGATATGAGTTCCTAATAGACACAAATTGAAAACAATACACCCTATAAATTAGGATTTATTTTTGGATGGGTAAAATTGTCCATACATCTCATTATACCATACATTTTGGAATTTTTCTGAAAAAACTATACACCTTACATCAAGGAACGGAGGGAGTAACATTTTTATGAGCACAATGAATGCCTATAAAAGGATGGTGTGCCTAAATTTGGCAGCCGTTACAATACATACCTTCCCAGAATACATAATCTCAAAAGGACCGGACGTTCCAGCAAAAGGCTCTTTGCCCCAGGCCAATGCATCTACAGTACCACAGAGATTGTCCACTGAACATTGCTTAGCAGCATTTATAAAACTTTGTGCAGGCCTCTGCAGACAATAACATCAAATAAGAATTTGTTCACTCCACTATAGAAGGGAAATCTTCTAGTAAACAATCACTCAGAATAGCATGCTCACAGAGAAACAAGCTTCAGAAAATGGAGATGAGATTGATAATCGAGTCCGCTGTTGCTTTAAACCTTGACTGCTTAGCCCATGGAACTGTCCGCTGACAGATAAACTATCTGCCACAACCAACAAGTGCTCCCGACGAATATTCTTTCCAATATCATCAGTTTTTGATCTTAAAGACTATACAGAAAATCAAATGCGATAGAGGAAGTTAGCAGTCAATTAATTTTGACCCAAATGTTTAAGGAAAAGCGAAAATCAAAGCAAAGAGAAATAAATATATACTTGAACAAAAAAATTCCACGCTGAGTCTACGCCATATGAGCAGGAAATATCATATACGCTCCCTGGTCGGCTCCGCTCCCAATCAATCAACTCCATTATTTCAACGCAAGCATTTTGCAAATTAACCCAGAACTCCCCACCCTTGCAATGCTCAGACATACCAACTTTCACAGCAAGTTCATTGTCTTGCTGACACTGGATCTCAACATCCTTAAATTCCAAAAATCCTGCAAAGGAAAAACAAGAAGTACACATCAAACATTATCCCTGTATTTTGTACTGAAGACTAAGTATGTGATACTAGAAACACATAATGGGTCCTCGCAATTCCCAAAATGTGAGAAGACTCAATCATACAAGTTGCACCTGAAACATCTTTACCTTGTACCATGTAACACAGAAAAGAAAATTATACATTTAGAACTCGATCCTAGTAAGGAATTTATTTGAGCAAAATAGTAAGGGCCCCTTAGCACAGATATTGAGAACATATTTGGAAAAAACTATCAAAACATAATAACCTTTCACTAGCATGGCCAGGAGCTTTGGGATCACCCTTTTCTTGATAGTGTCCAATTGAGACGCTGAGTTGGAATCGCCCTCAGTTACCACAGTGATGCAACAAGTCTGGTCTTTAACACACCCATCATTGCCAGCACAACCTTTGCTGCAGGGAGGGTAGAAGTATTATGTGTCAGAAGATAGCAGTAACCACAAAAAGAAAAAGAAATAGGTACTTGCATAACAACATAAAGAAATATATATTTCTAAAATAGAGGCAGTAGCAATTGTTAAACAACTATAATATTTTACAGCTTAAAAGCTACGTCACATCTAAAATGCATGATATGTTGGTCGAAAAATTGCTATGTAAATATCACTCGACAAGGCTATGCAATAATTGGACGTAACACAATTACTTTATTTTTATACGGGAAACACAATTTTTTTATAGCAACACAAATAGTTTCAGAACTTACCCCTTGGAGATATGTACTTTAGGGAGCAGGTTGTTTGACTGGTCTCTGTCATTGTATTGTTCAGTAAGCTCATCGACAACAAATCTTAATCCCAATTTTTTTCTCGTCATCATTTCCTGCATGTATGTAGAAGTTCAAACAAATATAATGGCACCAACCTAATGTCCCCTATATAACAGAAAATGTGACCATTTAACTTAAAAGGAACAAACCTGGCTTATATGAAAATGAGTAATCCATGGGCTCTCTTTAGTTGTCTGTACACCACTTCCGCCATATCTGCAAAACAAAATGTGATTTTTTTAATTAAACAGCATTATTACAGGTCAAGTGATAACAAAAAAATAAGATGATTCAAATGTACTAACAGGATCATGACGACATCAACCAAATCGGAGAACTTCACTGGTTCAAGATGATCCTTAACTTCTAGCGATGCATACTCCGGACCATATCTATACTTCTTTAGATTCTTTGACAGGAAAAGCAAACCGAAATGATCCAGAGAATTAGCACCCTTCTGGCACTTTAATACATCCTGACAGTGAAGTTAAAATAGTATAAGAAACAAAGAAAAGCGATCGCACAATAATCATGGGCCATGAAAGAAGAGAGTGAAAGAATGTAACCTGCAAATTCATGAGAGGAGAGTCCTCTAAACTGTTCACTGGGTGGTCCAAAGCTCCATATGCAGCTTCTGAAATGGAACAGGCAGCCCAAGAACCAACTGGGGCACCAAGTTCACCTTCCAGATTGCCATCAGTGAACATATCTTCAGCAGTGTCATAAGTGAACTGCGTTATTTGCTGCCCATAAGAACTCCTAACAGTCCCGTCATAAGCTTTGTATGTATCTCTCAAGTGATACATTAGTTTTCTGGTTAATGTCCCAGGAACCTCTGCATTCTCACTGAAAAAATTTGCCCTGCCAGCTATGGAATGCAGAAGGCACTCCACTGGATTTAAACCATCTATAAAGGAATTTCTGATCACAGCATATAAGTGCTGGCCTCCCAAGCATTTACCTGTTCCCTTGGCAATGTCACTATCCAATAATTTATGTCCATTCCAGCTAGCACATGAGATTTTTGAAGGAATTATGAAAGGAAATTTGCTAGCTGGAAGTTGCAGACCGATACATGCTGTTTGTTGCACGAACTTCAACATGCTACCCTTACTGCCTGCATTCATCATCACCATCATTGAATTATCTCCATTCGTGTGTTGTTGCACCATCTTTAGAATATCACTGAAGACACTCTTAAATGCCATGATTGAAGATTTGATGATTGGTAGACTGTTCTGAATGAAATCAGATTGTTTGTACAAAATTGATGGATCAGCACAGTCATCATAACACTTCAGATTTGGTATTGACTTTGGACTTAGCAATAGCTGTTTGACTCGAAAAGCCTCTTCAGCTTCATCCAATGCTAGACTAACTTCATCGGCAAGTTTTCTCCTTGAGTAATGATCGGGGAACAGATAGAAATCTGAGAGGGAAACACTTAAACCCCTCATGGTTAAGAACTCACATAGTATATCTTGAGCAGACGAGAGGAATTCGAGAGCCTCGGCACCATATTGTCTGAACATGGCCGAAAAAAGGCCAGATGTATTATTCTGTAGCCAAAAAGCTTCAGATGAGCACGCAAGGACTTCACCGTCTATGATCTGTAACTTAGGGTCAATACTGAAATTCATATCAGACGGAAGCAGCATGCCGAACAACTGCTTGCCAGTCCACAGTGAAGCTTCAGAGTTCATCGATTTAATTATTGCTGGCATTGGTGTCAGTGAGAGTGAATGGCATAACATCTGAAGTTGCTGAAATTCAGTTCTCTTCAGTAAAACATCTGGTCTTGTTAACAGATGTGCAGCAGCTAGAGAGTCATGTGTTAAAGACACCAAACTTCGACCATCTTGCACATTCAGCACTTGTTGGCTTAAGCTAACTAGCTCTCCAAGCTCAACTCTTGATCGTATAGACTGTGGGACATATCCATGCAAACAATCCCCATCAAAATCTCCCATAAAAGGGGCACAGCACAGTGGGTTGATTGAAACAGCTGACTTAAGTGGTAGTAATCTTGCAGATAGTGCAATAAGTGAGTGTTGATGTACTGAAGGTGGCCTATTGATAAGAATAAGATCACCATCCTGCAATGGCCTGTACACAATGTCACCAATTTCTAGCTGATTTGCCTTCCGAACATAATTTAGCTGTCCATTCCGCCGAGTGAATAGTACTTCCTTGGCAAAAAGATGATGGTTGCACTTCGAATTTATGCTTTTGTAGTTGTAAGAATTAACATGCTCAGAAACCACCAAGTTTAAAGCTAATTCCATAGGGATGCCAATTTCATGTAATCTAATCTTAGGATCACCGACCATAGTAATCCGAAATGCATTATCTGATCTTTTGCTGAGAATGGCATCCTTCAACCATTTAGTTCCATACAAGTCTGTTGATGATTCCTTGTCTGTCTTTTTAGAGTATAACTGCAAAAGAAAGAAAAATGTTAAAAGGCATAAAAGATAAGCGGTAAGCGCAATTGCCACATCAAACTATGTTATCCTATCAACTTGTATACTCATCCATCTTGTTCGGTTGTTCCAAAAGAAATTGATACTCATCCTTCAACATTAACTGGATTAAATCTTAGCATTGACTACGAAGGAGAAAAGTAGATATTTTGTCAATGTATTTAATCAGTATATAGAGCGCTGCATATCAAGGTGGAAGATTGAACAAGACTTTCAGTAACTAGTGCCTACATTACTCTCCACTACAATCATGTAATGTGCCAGAAAAAAATATATCGCAAAGATGGAAACCATGTAAATGAAAAGGGATGGACATAAATGGAAACCAAATAATACGTTGCATAACTACATATGCATGTGTGGGAACAAAATAAACAAGGAATTCTTCAAAACAAACATACCTTATCCAACAATATTAAGAAGTCTTATGATGGTTCTACCAGTACCTCAAGCCTACAGTATGGCTCGAGCTCGATTCGTCATAGGCTCGACGAGCTTATAGGGCTTGCAACTTTTTATTTTTTTTATTGCCTATTTATATGCCTGCACTTACGATGGGAGCAGGTCACACTTTTCTTGCATTCAACTCTGCCCTCCAGCCTTTGCTTTTATAGCCGATGCTCAATAGACACACTTCTACCACGAGTGAGGTGGTACTAAAAGAGTTCACTGTGCTGCCTGGCACAGTGCTATGGGTCGTCCCAGCTGTGAAGCTTTAATGGGCCATTGATGCATACCCCCATGTAGGACCATCCTGGGTTTTTTTACTCTTTCAATATAATACAAGCTCGTGAGCTGTTAAGCTATATTGGGCTATAACATGTTGGGCTAAGATGCCGAATACCGATGTCTACAATCTTTCCACGAGAAGTGAGCTAGACTGCTACCGAGCTTTATCGAGCTGCTCGAGCTCAAGCCTAAAAGCTCGCGAGCCTCAAGGCAGGCTTGAGATTTCGAGCCGACCATATAACAAATCAAATTTGAACTGTTCGACGAGTCAGAGTTTTTTTTACAGTCTTATGCGTGTGCATCAGGGGGCATGAAACACTCCAGTGGGAAATTTTGACCAGAAAACTGTACCGAGGGCCGGCAAGTGTATAATTTCATTAATATTGAGAAAGATAGCAAAAACTATCAGGATAATATGCATAATGCTATGCGGATATTGCAACAGAGATACATATGCATAATCAGGCAACATGGATATCGCAATAAAAACAAGAATATCAGATTTCTTGCCTTTGATGATTTCAGGCACTCCATAACTCGGCTTGCGACAAGTGAACTTGCAAGAAGACTGAACTGTGCATACTGACGGTAGTCATCAATTTTCCTACTGACATCAACAGTCCTCTTATAAGCTTTTGTCAGGTCATCCTAAATCCAAACATGGAATAAACAACCATATAAGTCCATAAGTTTGAGAGCAACACCATAGAGATATGTGCAAGCGTATATGCATCACACCACAATAAAACATGCATGCTCAACAAACCTACAAGGAAGTCATAGAAAATACTGCATCCAGTTGACAATAGAGTTGTGTAAGACTATTAGAAAGAATCATGAAAAGAAAATCAAGAAGATGTAGAAAAGTAAACCCAACTTATTGCATTGAATAAATGAATAGTTATTGACTCATTGTCAGGTTTTAATCCTTGCACCATAAAAAGGGTTAGGTTGCTTTTAACAAAGTATTCAACGGAGAAGTGGTTAGAAATCATTGAAGGGATGATACAAAAATAATCTTGGATAAACTTCATGTAAGTGAGGTAGCACTTACATAAGTTAAGCGAGGGCCGTCTGAAAACCCATAGGGCATCTCTGCCACACGATGGCAGTTATGAGTCACCGGCAAAGACGACAGGAACAGTAGCTCCCGCCTTGTAGCAAACTTGTTAATAAGCTCAGGATCAAGTTGTTTCAGCATGTGAAACACCTGCAAATATGATAAAGGAAATAAGGACTTAAGCATAAGAAATAATTTTCAGTTCAGACCATCTTATTGCCCTTTTCTTTTGATGAGAAAAATATGATGTAGCACAGCATACCAGTTAAATGGCTGACAAGAATATGATACCAGCTTCTCAAAAAGCTTTAAGAAAATAGTATTGGACCTAGTTTCCTCTTTTCACTTAACGATACTGCAATCCACTCACCCTAAACTGAACAGACTAGAAGTTAATCATGAATTCATGATTAAAACTGGTTGGGTGAATCTTTCACCATATTAGGATATCCTGGGTGTAGTTTTATCTATCAACAAATTGGTAATGTGTCATAGTTAATCAAGTGTATTGCTTTGATGATCATACAAAACTATTATGATATTTCTGGAACCCATGATATTAGTTGTGCTTTTTGCGAGGGATGTTTGTTGTGTTTACTGTAGGTTGTGAATATTTGAAACAGTACATGAAACCGTAAATCACCTTATCCCCTTTAAATTGTCCTATGATTCCATACACTTTGCATCTTCAGTTTCCGATACTGGCACTTGAGACAAATATGGCAACGACACAGCTGATGAATTTTCAGCGAGTAAAATAGAATATTTTCTTAGAAAAATAAAAGGGGGACAATTTTGCAGCCATTTCCAAATTTACTCTGCAAGCCAACACAGAACAGACTAACAAATTGAATAGCTAATACTTACTTGATGAGGAGATAATAATATCTTGGTCATATCTGATTTAGCGAGCTGGTGATGAGGTAGAAAATCCCAATAATCCCGGGGAAGAGCTTCAGGTGCCACTCTGTCAGCAATTTCTGCAATAATCGAAATTTTGTCCATAATGGTACGGTTACGTTGAAATTTTTTCCTGGACAGCATTACTCTCGGACTTGTCAGCGTCTTAAAGAGTAAACTCGGGTAAATTTTAGTGCCCCCCTTCTGCTCAGTAAAAAAGACCAAGGTTAATGCAATAGATCAGAAATACAGGCCAAATTGTATGAACATGCACTTACTGAGCAATACTTGCAAGTAGCTTGACTTGTCTCCCCTTCCGACTTCTTCAATAACAAAAATATCAACATGTTAGAGAAACAAATATGCACCAATCTGTTATACCAAAAAGGAGAAGTGCTTCCATATGCATAGTGTCTGTATTATTCTCTGCAATCCCTTACATATCTTCTGATGGGCTTTTGAAATGTAAATATCTTGTCTCACAATTTCCAAAGTTGAAACAAATAAAATGTCATAAATTAGTATGAAGTTCTGTTTCCACATTCCAACAGTTTGTTAAAGATGTTTTAGGCATGTTAAAGAAAATACGCGTTAGTAATGACAGTAGTAGTGTAGTGATATTTGTTTTAGGGCCATTTACTTTGTATGCGGGGTTTAGTACCCCGACATTGGTTCAGCGATATAGAAGAAGAGCTCTTGACTGAGCACCTGATAGTCTTAAGGTGCTACGACCCTTCAACTACGACGTCTATCGATTTATCCAAAAGAAGACAAATTGCTTGATAGGGATAAGACTAGGATAATCTGGCTTAGTACAAACCTCTGAATCTCTGTTTTGCTTTGGAGTGTGACAGCGAGGACATGTCTGATTCAGCAACCGAACAATTTCTTGGATAAAATACGGGTTGAGCACAGTTGTCGGCAGCTTGATAGCACCAGAATGACCTAAATATTTGACAAAACAGTTCATTTTGGACTGAAGAGGAACCATAAACCACATCATTTGATGCTAAGTTAATATTACTCACCATCGCAATCGCGCACGCTATGCGCTCCACAAGTCTCGCACTGCGGTGCCCCGTTTGGTAATCCCAACTTGGCACTCGTCACATCAGATGCTTCTACAACGGTCACGCTACTTAACTTATCCTGGAAAATACATGCAGGTATTAATACGTATTTTCTCTTTTTTCGCGCGTAAAATCGGCCAAGGCAGAGTAAATGCTTACCATATCTGTATTGGTCATGAGATCAAATTTGATGGCCTTGAGCACACCGCTAGGCCGATCCATTTGAATGTTTAGCTCAACCATCCTGCACAAAGAACATATAAAACAATTTCATACTGACAGAAGTAGATGGTGTCATAAAAAAGATTTACAGTAGAATCTAAACTGTTAACAGACCAAGAAATAGCTTGACGGATCAGCAAATTTCTACATGCATTGTTATGAAAATAGAAACCAAAGGAGAAAAACAACATCTTTTGCTATCGTAAGCAGGACATCTAGGTAAAACAAGAAGGATTATATATACACAGGAAATTTTGGGAACAGTCATTTGGAGGAAAAACAGGGGAACAGCTCAAATGCGCGTGGCAAAAGGAGATTAGAGCGGATGTGGAAATCCTTGAAGCTTGCGCATAGCCAACCGAATACACGGGAGTTCGGTAACACGATTCGTTTGAGTCAAAACTCAAAAGAGGGATTCACAAGAGAAGAATTGCAAGAAAGGAAATACCCTACCAGGATCCGGAGAGAACCTAAAAAGATGGGGTTTTCTCACCTGCAACGGAAGAAGGGAGTCCGTTCCGGCCTGGTCCGTCAGCAGAAGGAGAGTGGCGGCGCCTCGCCGTGCCCCGACGCCGCCGGCTCTGCAACTCGCGTGCGGGGAAGCCGACGGAAATGCGTACTAATCTGGCGACGAAGTCGAGGCGAAGAAGGCGCAGGGAGAGAGAGGGGACGAACGACGAACGTTTGAGGCGGGCGGCGACAAAATTCTCTGAATCCTACTCGGTTCGGAGAGGAAGAGCACTTGCGCCGCCACAGTGCTCTCTCCCTCTCTCCGTCGCCCGAGAATATTTGTAGGCTGTCTCTGTCTTGGGGTTTGGGCGCTCTGTCCTAGGTTTCTGGGGTTTCGGCCTTTGGAATCGGCGGCTGAGAGGGAGCACGGAGGAGGGAATCTTGGATTTGGGGAATTGTACGTACACGACTCGACTAGAACGGGGGAATAGTTCTGACATCTGGAACATCCGATGGGACGGTGCTGAACTATTTTGCGTGTTTTTTACCTTCGATTCGATCTGTTTTACACAAGCATTTCTTTTTCCTTTACCTAACACTAACAAAAGTATAGTGATTGTTAGAAAAGTGTGAAAAGTAAGTGGTAGTCATAAGGGCAACATGGTGTGTTGACGAACCAAGCAGGGCCTAACAATTGTGGCGACGACCGGGTTCTAATCTGATGCGGATTCGGATGTCTCTCCCAAGATGGAAGGCATTTCATCAATCAAATCCGATACGGATTCGGACGTCTCTCCCCAGATGGAAGACATTTCATTATACAAATCCGATACGGATTCAGACGTCTCTCCCAATATGAAAGGCATTTCATCATTCAAATCCGATGCGGATGCGGATTCGGACGCCTCTCCCAAGATGGAAGGCATCTCATCATTCTGACCATGTGCCGACTTTGGCGGTTAAAAAATGATTGTGTGTTCGAAGACGCCTCACCAGATTGCCCTACACTGATCCATCCGACCATCATAGAAAACAATCAGAGGGAGCTCGCTAGAGATAATTTGTTGAGATGCATGCTTTGGCGAGCCAAGGCCACTGACATAGCAGCCGCCAACATAACATCAGGTTGTATAATTTTGCATGTAGTTGTCATGTTTTTTCTCTTTCTTTTGTGTTTCTTCTTAGGTTTGCTTCAGTTGTGTTTTACTTTGCCTTGCTTTGCTACCGGGATGTATGGTTTGTGTCGCTTTGACTTCTCTAATGTGTTTTGAAAAATTATGGCGTGAAATTGTGGCGCGCCTAATTGTTGTTGAATCAAACATAGGTCTAACAATTTGTGGCGCTAAATTGTGGCGACAACCAGTTTTAATCCACGACAGATTCAGAAGCCTCTCCAGATGAAAAGCGTCTTGTCATTATGTTCACGTGATGATTTTGAAAGTTAAGAAATGATTGTGTGTTTGAAGTCGTCTCATCGAATGCCCTACATGGATCGATGTGGTCGTCATAGAAGCCTATCATAAGAAGCCTGCTGGAGATAACCGTTGAGATGTCTGCCATAGCGAGCCGGCAACCCTGGCATAGCAGTTGCCAACATAACATCAGATTCTATAGTTTTGCATGTAGCTATTGTGTTCTAGTCTTTCGTTTAGTTTTGCTTTAGTTGTGTTTTACTTTGCCTTGGTTTGCTATCGGGATGTATGGTTTGTGTCGCGTTTACTTCTTTTATGTGTTTTCAAAAATTAATGTGTGAAATCGTTGAACGCCTAATGCTTTATTTAGCAAGTTTTAAACCAAACATGTCCGAAGGCTAACCTTGTGACCTAAGTTGTGTCAGATTTTCACTTCTTCCAAAAGATTGTGGGTAGTTTTGCTAATCGGTTGATTATTCTACAGTGCCAACAATGTATCCTTACCCATGAGCAAATTTTGAGATGAGAACATCCATGTGGCTAAAATAGGCATTCCAACAACGAGTGCAGCGTTTTGGTGGACGGGCTCCATGTAGCCCTTTTTTTGAAAAATCAAAAACAACATTTCTAAGTTTGAAATAATTTTGAAAAAAATCGTAGAGGTAGGTAATGATTATTTCTACCTGTATGCAAAAAATCAGTACAAAAAATTCTACTTTGAGCTGTGTAAAAACTACAAATATCTGGATCGGACATGGAGAACAGTACCAGATTCGAAATTTTTCAGATTTGTCCGGATTTGTTATTTTTGTGTAGGCCGGAATATACACTATTTCAGGTTGAAACTTTGCAGAAGTGTGGAATACGTCATTTTCAACAACTAGGATTTTTTTCGGAATTTTTCAAAACTTGAAATGCCGATTTAAAAAAAATCAAAATAAAGAGCTCCATGGTGGACGAGCTCCAAAAGGACTTTTCGTTCCAACAACGTCTTTCACTGCTCTGTGACCTAATGATGAGACCATCGTCATACTAAGAAAGGCAGGGGCTCCGACAAACCTTCTTAGAGCATCTCTAACAGCTTCCCTATATTAGGAGGGTTGTTTTTACGTATAGGGCACATGTTTTAGCGTTTTAGGCCACGGAATTTTTTTCTGGTTTACCAGCTGCCCTATAATAGGGCACCTCCTCTGTAACAGCTGCCCTATTTTTGTGCCCTAAACTAGATCCAACGGTGGTGAGTGACCCAAACAAATTGGACGGTATACAGTTCAGCTCTATCATCTGTATACGCGGAAGGCGTGTGCACCAGCAGCTAGCAATCAATCCATCGATCGTAGGTAATAGCAACAGCAGCAAGCTAGTTCTCCTCTCACGTACGGATCGATCGATGCCTACTCCCTCCGTATGTGAGTAGGTCAGCTCGCGCGCGGATACGACGACAACGAGATCGAAGTCAACACGCGGCCAGATCGACGGAGCGGGCTGGAGGACGCGGGGCAAGACCGCCGCGCGCAGCAGCTCGACCTCCGCCTGCTAGCAAACCAGATCGGGAGCAGCAGCTAGCTGCAAACCAGATTCGCCACTTCACGGCCTGCGCGCCGTCGCGGCCGGAGCCTGACGCGCTTACTGCCGCCCTGCGCGCCATCACGGCCGGCCGGCGGTGGAGCTCGATTCGCCACTGCTCGCCGGCGGCGGAGCTCGCCGGAGCAGCGGGGATGGTCGCCGTTGGGGGGAATCGGTAGAGGATGTCGAGGGACTCCGTTCCGATGAACGGCGGCGCCGGGAGGCACCGGAGCTGGCCGGAATCGACGGCGGCAAAAAGGGGATTCGGCGGAACTGAACATTCAGGGTGGCAGTTGGGCTTCCCGCGCGTGAGATTTCAGGATAGGGCAGGGGGCACGCGGCCCTCTTTGCCCCATATTTGAGGCAGAGAGGATGAAAATTTAGGTCAGCCCTATAATAGGGCACGTGATAGGGCAGCTGTTAGAGACGTGTTTTTCCCCACCGGTGCCCTATAAAACGGTTTTTAGGGCACGAAGACTAATATAGGGCAGCTGTTAGAGATGCTCTTATCTCCATCCTAGATTATTATCTTCCATCGTCACCTCATGTCCTATTATCTTCATACCGTGTAAACTACTTCTTCTACGGTAGGACATATTCTCTATGGTGTACAGAGATAGAACATGTTTGTGTTGTTAAAATATTGGCGAAGCAAAATTCATAGGAGATTGTTGTAGCTTGGGCGGTAGAAGGCATGTAAGGTAAAGCCAGGCAATGAAGTATGTCGACCTTCAACGGTCTTCTCTGCAAGGGATGGTACACTAGTTGTAAGAGGTTTTGGGGATTGGGTATAACTATTTTTTTTGTAATATATGACTAGCTAAATGTCCGTGCGTTGCTACGGGAAGACTCCCTCCTGAGCCCGCACGTAACCGTTCGTCACGCTCGACCGCTTTTGCAGGTTGGGTTTATATATATAGATATATAATGGGAAATAGTTGTGGCGGGTTGATTTTTATTTACTACTTGGTTTTGATCTTTTCGACTTCACATTCTTATTGGAGAAATAACGCCACTGATTTACATAACTTGATGTTTGTTTTTTCATTACCCAAGATGATACATTTTTTATAATTTGACATGAGCCAATTACCAAATCTCGAAGATAAAAGTTAGAAGATTCAACGATAAGAACTCTACGGCTACAAAATTCTTGGTTAGTTTGATTTATATTACAAGGACCGTGCAGATGTTCATTGTCTCATCAATAAACATCTCCCTCAAAAATAGAATTTGGATGCGTATTTTCACAAGATTACAGCGGAAGCGGCCATAACCCTAGCATTTTCATCAGGTGGTCATAAAACATTTGGATGCACGGATACACGAAGCCAACAGATGCACAGGATACGGCGCCAGCAAGCACAACGCGGAACAATATCAGGAAACTGATGAGCTGAATTAGTTCATTCGGAAGGAAAATTGAACCGGTTGGTGTAACTTGTTTGCAAGAAATCATACCAATCACCATCACCTGCGATCACAGACACCACATTAGTCTCGTTGAACACTTGCCTCACGAATGTGGTGTCCTCTGCCTTAGCATCAACAATGGAAGGCAGGATGCTTGCCATGGTCCCAGCGTACAAGGCTGTGAAACTGCAGCACGATCAACTGAAAACCTCCACGGCCCTTCAAAACAATCATGTGTGAGTAAACCCCGAAATCATGGCGTTCGAAGAACAGTCGTAGTTGATATTGTTCAGCCCTCCAGTACTTCTACCTGAATCAAAATGATGGCTATGGGTTAACGGATGACAATATAGTAGGCTTTATTCTGCTTAGCTAAATCAGAAGAGGCATCAAGAGCATAAGTAAAACTGAACAGCAAGAAATATAGTGGACTTGAACAAATCAGAACAAGTACATATATTCTATTCAGCAAATAGAGTATTCACTTTTGTAAATATAATACGAAAGACATACGGTTCTATGAAGCAACTAAAAAAAAGTAGTGAGTTAAAATTAACAACAATAAAATGCATAGTATGGTACAGTAGCCATTCATCTTGCATCACCAAAGAATGGTAATTGTTCGAGTTTACAACTTTACATAAATTAACCACATGAACAAACACCCGTTATAAAAATGATAACTCTTAGAGCTTACATATAATTTCTTGTTTCTAAATTAATGGCCAGACATCTTGATTGACCCTTTATAACATCACATAGCTCTTCATCTTCAGTAGCCACGGGGAGCTGAACAGCAGGAGGGCTAAATGCATGTTCCGCACTGGAGTTAGTGATGCTATATAGGATCATCGGAGAGGTGGTTCTAGTGGAAACATATTCCTGGCTTAATTCTGACATGTACACAGTCATATCAAGTAGGTCAAGAGGTATCATGAGATCCACAGGGACTATCCTTTTCTGCATATGGCATTCTCCAATGAACTGATCCTGTATTTTGTATATTTGTGAAAGGACAATACAGAGAAAAAGTAAAAAGTGAGTAATCCTAACCCCAAAATAACAACAACATGCAGATTGAGGTAAAACTGAGAGAAACAAAAAAAAAAACAGTGCAAAGGAGAAAATATCACAATCCTTCATTAGAACATACTCCGTTTTACCAATCCACACTAAAGCAACCAACATCGTTGCTCCCTGCCCGAGGACCTGGTAACCCACCGTTGAAGCGTTTGATCAAACATCTAATAGAATTGGTGGGATGGGCATCAAAGCGGATGTAAATTATGTACTTACGATGATGGTGGATCCCTGCTGCGTGCCAATGTCTTTGTAGCAGTCGTCTCTTCTGGCCGGAACAAATGTTAATAGATACTGTAAAAGAGAACATCATATGTCTGAACAGTTGATTTATACAGGACCATGAACCTCAGTATCATGTGAACAGAGAGCGGTACGACAGGCTGGACGAGAGCTTTATGAACCTTCTGTGGCACAAGCAGCAGGTCGAAGAAGGCAGTAGCAGCTCCGGGTGGACGCCGGAAACTGCAGCTCCGGGCGCGTGACCAGAAGCTCTTCAACCGTCCCTCCCTGCACGGTGAGGTCCTCCCGTCGGCCGCGGGCAGCGCCAAGGGCCACCGTCGCACCGTCTTGATCGTACTCGCGGTGTCCGTCGAGGGCTGCGCCGGTCGCTGGCGAGGTCCTTCCGGTCGGCAAGGGGATGGTCACCGGGACGACCAGGACGACGGTGAGTGGTCCGATCGACGTGGAGTTGGCGGCGGCGCATCTGGATCGGGAGCTCGGGAAGAAAGGCGATCGAAGGAGAAATGGATAGGTGCGTGGGGGTTGAGTCGGTCGTTGGTGAGGCCGGAGTGGCCGGCGAGGGCATGTGAGGTAAAGCCAGGCAATGAAGTATGTCGACCTTCAACGGTCTTCTCTGCAAGGGATGGTACACTAGTTGTAAGAGGTTTTGGGGATTGGGTATAACTATTTTTTGTAATATATGATTTGTGAAACCCTTCCCTTTTATAAGCCATTATTTTACCGATTTGTCCTGGAGCGTGAGAGGATTTGCGTATATCACTCCAAATTGCCCCTCCGGAACACTCTGTGGATGCTTGGTTGCATGGACGACCACTACTTTCTATCCGCATTTAACTAATTGAAGGATATAATCGTGGAACCAATAATTCTTGTGTGAAATGGGTTGGTATACTTTATTATGAGGTGAATTCTGCTATGTTCAAAAAAATTAGCATTTCCCAATTGGATAAAATAGTAATTTTTTTTTTGATTTTTCCACTACACTACTAGATCACATGAAGGTTGTTACAATCAGAGTTGATCAGCTCTCTCACGCAGGAGGGAACTGAATCAATCAACACACGATCGCTTAACTCTCTGCTACCTAGATGAGCCAGTCTGTCCGCCACTTTGTTTTCCAGTCTGCCAATTCCCGAGATGAGAAAGTTTGGCTGC